>BQKZ01008282.1:0-16276 GCA_036244855.1 Temnopleurus reevesii | reverse complement strand
TATGCCCAATAAGAAGCAAAATATTGTTATAACCAAGAGAGGGCGCTAAATACGATTTAACGGTCAAATTCAAATTTTCAAAAGAATTCGCTCGTAGGAAATTATGCCATGATCTTGAAATGTGTATACAAACTATATGACATGGTACATATCCCCAAAATTCACATTTCTTTAATCTTTACCAAAACTATACACGGGCTTTAAATGCATAAATATGACTGTGTACGAAATAAGGAGAGTATTTTGCACGTATTCATTTTACGTCGAACACCCTCATCAGCTGTTATTCCTACGGTGTGCTAAGTGCTTTCGCACGGTGGAGCGTCGGTCCGGAATGGGCGGAGCGATCGGTGGTATTGTCTGCAGTGTGGAAGTTCACATTCACTTTGTACGTGAAACATGTTGTGTTAGGGAGGGCGACAGCAACATCATTTTTATTTTGCGGTAATTAAGCCATTTCTTAATCAATTTTACTCAAACAAACTATGAACATGCTCGAATTTGCAATTAAAAGACTGCATTATAGTAATAGTTTTACTACAGCTCACAAAGACGTTAAATATCTGCAGCGCCATCTCTCCCGAAACTGATCTATCGGTTTAAGTTATCCCACTTTTCCAGACGTATACACTTGCCGCCAAAATTGCAGACCCAGTTCAATAAAAATGTATGGTTCACGTTAAGCCCATCCTATATGCTTCATTGTTTCACAATAATCGATACGGAGCAAACAATCATTAAAATTATATGATATTGATAGTTGACAATGAAATATGTGGAAAATATGAAATACCTGGTATAATACTGATAACAAAAAAAAATACGAAGGGTAATGCCCTCACAAACTCAAGTTATTTCACTTTTCAGTTAAACGGATGTACCCTAAAAATTTCGAACCAAGTTCAACAAAAGTTATTGTTGATGTTCAGCTCATCTCGGTTCGTTTGTTCAACAGAATCAATTAAAATGGACGTATGGCAATGAAAATATGTACAATAAATATATACTCAGAATCATAACAAACAAACTGGAATTATTGAGGTCATTGAGGCCAATGACTTGCCAATGTCTTGGCTGAACCCCATGTAAGAATAAGGCATAACAAACTAAACAGATATTTACGAAAAAACAAACAACAAAAATTTAGCGTGTTCAAATGCTAAAAGAATTATTATCTACGCTCTGCAGAATAAGTCAGGAGTCACTTTTCAAAATCCCTTCAGAATCGTTTATGCACTTTTAAGGATGTGTTCTGCCGAGGACTTCGATCCATAACTGAAATCACTCGTGCATGAAATTGATTACAGTGTATATTCATGACATTAAGACACCGCCTTTGTGTTGTTAGCCTGCATCAGCCTAATGTTTTTGAATGCGAATATCAGACGACAGACTGACGTTTGGATTTTACCATGCATGTTGGATGTAAGCCGAACGTCAGTCCACCATCTGAGCTGCGTATTTTAATTTTCAAAATCGCTGGACCGACGCAGGCTAAACACGCAAAGGTGTAATAATATCTAGACCTATAGTTATTTTCATTCATGGTTCTTTTTTCATTTAATAGAATACACAATCATTAAAAAAAAACACGCACAAACATTTAATGCTCCAAAATTCTAGAATTCAAAAGAATAAAAATGAAAGGCTTTTATATATAGCGCCTATCAATTCATGATAATTCCCTAAGCGCTCTAAAATTGCGGCATTATTACCCTGTCCTTAGCTCGGCAGCCACCAGCGCACTTGGCGTTTCAGAATGAATATTCCTACCAGGTACCCATTCACCTCTTCTGGGTTGAGTGCAGCATAATGTGGATGGATTTCTTGCTGAAGGAAATTAACGCCATGGATGGGACTCGAACCTACGACCCTCTGGTTGAAAGGCGAGAGTCGTGACCACTACACCACGGCGCCTCCACGGTGCCCAACATAGGCACACTGTGCACGAATAAAGCGCTAGTGGTACACTTTATTCAGCTTTCATAGAGATCTTGATAGTACCTGTGTATCTTCCTCCTTTTTCATTCTTTGTTGCTTTTTTTCACCAGTCAGAAGGTAACAAAATTCTAGGTCAGACAGCGTGATCTGAGAACTTGTTTGAACAACAAAATCATAATGTTAGACAATATCTTTGAACATTGCACCAGCCAAAAGAGACGCGTACGCTTTTATAATATGTTATTTACTGTGTATTTTGAATAAGTGCAAAGTCTACAGCCTGGATTTGCGTGTCTAGACAATTTCTTTTTCATTTATTCATAAATTTGATCCTCTGTCGATGTATTCACATCTACATTTTGAATTTGAATCTAAATTTGAATTTATTTCCTTTTTCATATACATAATCAATACAAAATAACATGACAAGTGAAAAAAATTAAAGGAGGCGAGTGCCCTGGAAGCACAGCTTGTGTTGGGATCACCTTTGATTATTCAAAGGCCGACTCACAGCTTTGCGTTTTTCGCCTACGGTAGCCTAGCGTTCGACATACGCTACTTGAGAGCAAGCCGAACGTCAGTCCACCGTCTGATAAGTATATACTGTGTGCTCGAGAAGCATTAATATTCTCAAAAAACGCCGGGCCGACGAAGGCTAAAAATACAAATGTGTGAGTCGGCATTTAGTCTGAAGTGAATGGTTAAGTGAACGCACAAATGTGCAGGTCATACGGCGAACGTCAGATGACGTTCAGCGTACGCTCCTTGAGCGCAAGCCGAACGTCAGTCCACCGTCTGATCCACGCATCCTGTGCGCTCAGGAAGCGTTTTTTTTAATTTTCGAAAATGCTGCACCGCCGCAGGCTTAAAACACAAACGTGTGAGTCGGCCTTCAATTAAGAAACATTAAAAGAAATTGGAACAATATTTTCTTACCTTTTTGGGGATTACTCTTAGACCAAGTTTACCAGCCAGAGTGTAGAGCACAGAGGGGATTAGGACCAGTGCCGCACAGGCGATTGCTATATTAGCTCGAATTTCCATGGTTCACAACTGTCCTTGCCAGAGACTTGTTGGAGAAAAACTTTTATAAAATAATCCAATTTGGGGGTAGAGAAATATATGATTATGAGTTACATTGAAGATTTATCATAACATAGTTGAAATTGGGACAGGAGCCCATTTACGTAACACAGCAAGCGCGTAGCCAGGATTGCGCTTCACCAGGGGGTGGGGTGCAGAAATGTGTTTTAAAAAATCGCTTCCCGTCGGTGGGGTAGAAAAAAGGGTTTCTAACTGTTGTGCACCCCTTTCGCTTTGAATTATTTTTGTTTTGAAATATTTACGGGGGCGCCCAACCCCTTCCCCTCGTCCCTGGCTATGAGCCTGCACATGGTTTTGAAGACTGACCCTATGATCTGCGCACCCCCCACCCTCTCGCAAATGTTCGAGTAAGGGTATAGCCATATGCCCGATTTCTCTTTTAGATCCCCCACAACATGCGTAAGCTATCTTTTGACGGATTTTCCAAGACAGCACAACTATATTTCATAATGAAATACGAAATAACACATGGCGGATCAACAAATGACAGCTACTCATTTCATCAATAAACAATAAGAGATTAATGTACCGATTCAAATGAGACTTCTCTGTAATTATGAAGGCATAACATCCTTCATTTCAAGTTCCCAATTTGTACACAATATAATAATGTGCAAGACAACAAAAGTACAATGTATATTGTAAGCTAAGAACAGAGGTTTATAACGCAAATAGATTTGCCTGTACATAAACCAAGTGCACAATATCAAATGTATGTTGTTTTCTTGCTTCGAAAGCAGATCTATATTTTCCATATTGTTTGTCTGCTATATGAGCGCATATGCCATGGATATGTGTTATGCGCTATATAAGAATCGAATATTACCATAATTATTATAATTTCTAAATACATTACCTGAATCCACTTGTCCGCAGAAAATATTATCATTGAAGAAACTATGCCACACACTTTGCACCTGTATTTAACTGCCATAAAATGTGCACATCGGCTGTCATATTGTTGAAAAGAATTCATGTGAACGAAATGTAAATGGGATGATTATTCAAGCATAGACTTTTATTGAAATAATGTTAACCCCATTGCTAACCTTAGGGGCTGATCTTACACACCACCTCAACCTGGAATTATGTAGGGGATATCAAGTCATGCCAAAGATAATTGGTCATGCCCCCCCCCCCCCCGGCGACCCCTGGTCTACGCCCCAGTGATAACTTGATAAATATAACGTAGAACCGACTCAAATTAATACACTCTTTCAAGTTGAAGTACCATATAGTGTATACAACTATCAGTATAAAGAATAAAGGACTATTTTCACTTGCAGCAAAATCAAACAGACACAATCAAAGGAATTTTATGATATAAAGGTTTCTCACGTTAATTCAAAATTTTCAAGCATTTGATTTAGCACACAGTACACATTTATATAAAAATTGAAGGGTCGGATCGTTGAATGGATAGTTTTTTTAATCGCTTGAAAAATAGTATCTAATAAAATGGCCGAGAGTAATATATATCATCGATTTCCTTTCCATGTGCGCTTTTTTAATGTAAACTAATATCACCGCTTGGGCAGATTAGATCAACAGTTCCCCCAAAACAATTCCCTGAGTTTGGAAAAATGTTGCCCATTTGATTTAAGAGTATATCGCAAATATTTGGAAATCAAATATTATGTTATTGCCATGTTCGTACAAAGTCCAAAGTAGCTTATATCAAGAGGCTCATATATAACTGATGAAATACAACAAGTAAAACAAGCAATTAAATTTTGGTCCCTTGGGCTATAAAAACCAAATCCATTTTAAATCTAATTTCTAGTTAACGCACTCCTTAATTACGTAAAAGAAATTCCACAATACGACCTAACTTCATTAATCTGGGTATTTTCATCAGCTAAATCAGACATTTTACCTCATCAATTTTTCGGGGATCATATGAACTTGTCCTCTATATCATTTAAAGTGATCATAATGATGATAGCAAGAGTCGTGGTTTTTGTATTTAGATTAGAACTTGAATTAATTTCATTGAATTCATCAAACTTCTATATATTTATATACGAGATACGAGTTTTTATATGTACAAAATATAATTTCAAACATATTGTCCGTGTTGAATGAAGACATTTCTACATAATGTATTCATAGTAACAGTTAATAGGGCAGTCACATCTGCAGGCTCATCCCACCCTGCTGCCAAACCGATCTTAAATTCGAACTACAAACAATAGATAATGTTTTATTTAATCAGTAAATCCACACAAATAAGATTGAGAAACATGATATTTAAAACTGAATAAGGCAGTAATATTTAAAATTTGGTCGATGCGGTTTGATAGCAGAGTGGGATCATCCCATATGTGTGTGACTGTCCCCATTAAAAGAAGAGTCTACCCCAAAATAATATTTTTAACAGAAGCAGAAAAAACGGTGAGTAAAACAAAAAAGTTCGAAGAAAATCGGACAAGTAATAGAAATGTTATGAATTTTTATAGATTGAAAAAATGGGCAAATCAGTGGAAACTTCCAGAGATGTTGCCACTTTGATGACATCGTGGGCGCACAACTAATCAGAGTTTTCATTATAAATATGGTGCAAAATTCCTAATTTTTACAGAAAGTTGCAAAGTTTGTATGAATGTAAACATGCAAATAGTGGATCTACATATCTATCATAAAGATATCCTACGGTTAAAGGTTTGAGGTAATCATATATTTGGGAAAAAATTAACATTTTATGACATAGATATGAATGTAATAACTGGTCAGTTGTGGACCTATGGCGTCATCAGTTGCCAGTTTGTGTAAATATAATAAACATTCATAACTTTCTTATTAGTTGTCCAATTTTTCTCAAACTTTTTTTTTGTTCTGTTCATCTAATTATTCTGCTCCTGTTGAAGCAATATCATTTTCGGGTTCCTTTTAAAGTGTATCATATTGAAATGTGTGTCAAAATATCGCGAGAGGGCGCTGGTTGACGAAGGACTTGTCGCCATCTGATTTTTCTTTAGAACTGTTTCAATGAAATAGTATATTACGATTTCATACAGCATAATCCATCACGCCTACAGTCACTTCGTGAAATGAATAAAAAATGTCAAATCAACGTATCGATAACCATCCTCAGTTCAATACCATAGTTAGTATGAAATAAATTCTGTAAGCAAATTTATAAAAATGGATGAAGATTTTAGCAACGAATTATTGCGATAGTTGGCTCAATTTCACGATCTGCAACTACATAGCTAAGAAATAGGTTGGTTGGTTTAATGTTATCATATTCTTGCATTCAGAAATGTGTTTATAACACGATATAATACATTTCCGAAAAAATTAAGTCGGACGCCAATTCAATGCTCCTTTGTAATTTTATTCAAATAGGAACCGTCTTGATATTATTGTGTCCGCACAGTTTAATACACGGCGTATCGCTCTATGTCCATGTCCCACTTTATTTTGCGGAAATAGTTTACATCGTGTTATATATATTTATATTGTTTAGAGTAATTAGTGTTACATAACAGGCCTTTCAATGTTCTCCAAGTATTAAGTTCAACGATTCGATGTTCAAATTCATCCTAATTATTGTCGTTTACTTGCTTTTACCACGGTTTACTCCCCTTTTCATATTTAGCTTTACATTATTTCTTTAACTTCACTGAGTTTATAATTTAGAGGAATATTCAGTCAACTCAGTCAATATTCATATTCACTCAACTGTTCTATATGTTGCACTAAAATTAATTAACGCGATATAAACTATTTCCACAAAAGAGGCGTACGCCGTGTTTTGAACCGTGCGGACACAACAATCACAAGCCGGTTCCTATTTTAATAACATTGCACAGGAGCGTTAAATTGGCGTTCGCTTTAATTTTTCTGAAATATATTTGACAAGCATTTCACATTTTGTTTCTTTGAATCAATACGACTTATTTATTTATCATTTTCTGATGTTTATACAGGGTGGCTCATTTTATCAAATTGATGGTCTTCCATGAGGCTCTGTTTCAGATTCAGCCCAACATTTATCAACAATGAAAATTTCCATACTACACTTCAAGAGAAATATGAAATATTGTCTAAAATGCGAAATACTATGCACAAATTGAATGGGGGCACAGAAATCGAACAATATGCTTCTATTCCTGTGATGGAGAGTTCTCAATATTGGTAGCCATTTTTTTACTTGTATGTTGCCAATTTAAGTAGCTCATGAAGGGTAGAAATCAAAACTTTGAAAATTCATAACTTTTGAATGGATTGTCGGATTTTGCTCACATGTTTACAGTATAAACATTTTATTTTTCCAACAACTTAGATTTACATATATTTAAATCCACTTAAATAAATTCAATCAATCCTGCACATCAACATGATTAATGTCTAGATGAAGTTTATCCAGAAGTTAGTTCAGTCACAAGCATTGATAAACATTTTTGACGAGACTTTTGGCTTTCTACTCGGGTCGTACTTTTCTTTAGTGAGTGGCATGTAGACTGAGAAAGTATGTTCAAGTGCGTGAGTGCGTGTGTGTAGGAAAGAGAGTTTGTGTGCGTGTGTGTGTGTGTGTATGTGTGTGTGTGTGTATGTGCGTGTGTCGGTGTGATTGTTTATTCATTTAGTGTGTGAATTATTTCACAATCATTTGACATTAAAAGGATACTAGACCTGTTTCGTTCTTGGTAAAGCAGTGTTCAGTTCCTGATGATAATTTACGTTTTAGAGTGGTTAGTTCCTTTGGTCACATTAGAAACATAGCTAACACTACGCAAAATAAGTAAGGGAGCATTTTCTAATTGTATCGCTTCAAAATGGCTGCACTTTTTCAGGTTGGGAGAGATGTCATTTCATAAGTGAAATCATTCATGCGTGAAGTTTATTAAGGTGTATTTTTTTATGATACGCAGAACAGTTGCATTTGTCTTTTCATATACACATTTAAAAGTGATACATACTATTTCAAGGAGTAAATATTCGGAAGGGCACTTTACACCCACATGGGCCTACGCACACCCACACCCACACCCACACACATACACATATACCCACACCCAAACACACACACACACACACACACACACACACACACACAACACACACACACATAAGAATACACAAACACACCCATACACACATATACACTCACAAATAAATGAAGACGTTACGATCCCAGGAAAGAACCAAATAAAAGGTCTCATAAAAAAATTCACTTATTGTGATCTACAGAGCTTGCACTTAAAAAAGTTGAAAAGTTTGAAGTTTCATAATGTTAAGTTCCTGGTAATGTAGTGTCAAGTTCCTGATTATGATTTACGTTTTTTAGTGGTAAGTTCCTTTGGTCATATTAAAACATACTCTACCAAAAATTGTGTCCCTTATAAAGGCATTTTATAACATTACTTCCGTTTAAAATCATTCTTCACATCCAGATTCCAAATGCTACTTAACGGTTTAACAGCGAATATAAACAAAGCTGTAACAATATTTGGCCTTGAAATCAACGTTTTAAAAATGACAAATATTCAATATATGACCCACATATGTACACTGTGAAGGAATCAAGCGACAGTGGAACCATTTATTCTTGATAGAGTAAAAAATCGGACCCCGCATTCTCGCGTTCTGTACGAAGATATGATCACGCCATCTATCGATCGCGTTCGTATGGGGTAGACAACTGTAGTGCAGATAAATTATCAAATCGTTCAGAATCTGAACTACAATAAATAATGTCCATTATCAATCACAACAATCATGATAATTGCGCAAAACTTGAAATTGTGACGTACTGTGGCTAAGCATTAGTAGATTTAACAAAAATCGAGCCATTTGATGTTTTTCTCTTTTATTATTCAACACAGATTACGATTTAAAAACAATTCTTAACGCAGTACCGAGCATATCAAACTTACATTTTGGATGAAGTAAGTTTATCACCCAGACTTTCAGTTAAATATTTGTGCTTAGTCTCATATCCCGACTTACTGATGTGATATTTGATATGCCTGATACTTGATGAGTATTTACACACAAACAAAACCAAGTTGATAAAATGTTCGTACTGCCAAAAAATAAAAGAAGTTAAAGATAAAATTAAGAGAACAACTACCGTAAGCGAGTCGGTCAATATTTCGTTTAGTCTTTGAATATCAAAATGAAGAGTTATTATTGGACAACTACATAAGAACAGTAAAATTGAAACTGATTTGTATCGATATATCGTACTTGGACGGAATACAATATTTTGCACAATTATCATCAAGTTCTGATCTATTCAAAACATGAATTTGAGTCTAAATTCGATGTATATAGTTTAGCACGAAAAATGTTTTGAAAAATTATATATTTTATGTGGCGAGACAGTGATTCTGTAGTTCCGAAATGAATTAAAGGGGAACCCACCCCAAGAATCATAGCGGTCTCATTGAATGAGAACAAACATCAGATTAACATACTGTGAAAATTATGGCAAGATTGGAAGATACGCTGAAGATTCAAATGATATTACGATCTCTATCCCGTGCAAACGCCAACTTTAATGGAATCTGTCTTGTCGTGTCGGGCAACTAGTCACTCACATTTTTACATTTAAAAAAGTAGACAAAATGGTGGTTTCTCGCATGCATACATCGATTCTCTATGTGTTTTTGGCAATAATCATAATAAACTCTTATTTCAAATTTGACAATCCATTGGAAAAAAAAAAGAAGGAAGGAAATGAACGGAGAGTTGGCCGCTAGTGCGTCACAGATTGCGCCAAAGTTGCCAACCGCACGGATCCCGATCAGCGGCAGGGATCGTGATATCGTTGAGAATTTGAGTAGTCATAACTCTTGAGCGGATACTCCGATTTTACCTCACACAGTTATAACTTCACAGTTTGTTCATCCAGTTTTTCTTCATTCAATAATCGCATGGGGATTCCAGAGGCGGGAGTCCTTTTGATGGGGATTAACAAACAAGCCAGCTGGAACACACTCTACATGGGTCCAAAATTTTGTCAAGTATTAAAAGGCGAGGTTTTCGAAAAATAAAGCAAACAGAACAGAAAGTATGTCAACGCAATCCACACAAACCAACACAAACGTCACTGATGCACACTAAAGAATAAGGGTGCATCATTGCACAATCAACGGTGGAAACGAATGCAACATTGGGACCATCTTTTTTTTTTTGGGGGGGGGGGGGTAAAAGTTGAACCACGGAGTGCTGTGAGGAATCGAACCTAAACTAAATTGAACCCACGCCTTTGAACCGTGTTGGATTGGTTGGTTCTAGCTTATCCGATATTACCACTCTCCCTTACATAAATGCTGGCGACTTTAAAAAATATCAAACAATGACTCCATAGCATATTGACACAGTGTGCACTTGAGACTGTCACAAGGTACAATATCAAACTTTTTTCTCGATATTTTGGACCCTTTATGTTCCTTTTTTGCTGAGTGTGAACATCAAAAGGGTGTAATATTGCACCTTGTCGAGTTTTGCCTCAGATTGCAGCTTTTCGGGAAGGTGTGCACCCTTTGCACGCCCTCTTTTCTTAGTGTGTAGAACGATCTACATGTAATAATATTCAAAATAACGTATTACAAAAAATGCTTTACGTATCGCTGGCGTTCACAACGTATGCTCAACGATAACGAAAATTGCACACGTCACTCACGTGGTTACAATACGCTTTGGGAAAAGATAGAAATTATGACGACGTATTTTGATTTATGAGTGTAAGCCGACTTACACCTTTGAGTTCTTAGCCTATACTACCCGAGCGCATATTATACGCTGATCAGATGGTGGACTATAAGGTTGGCTTGCGCTGAAGGAGCCTGGGCCGATTGCAGACTAAAAACGCAAATGTGTGAGTCGGCCTTAAAAGGAGAGTCTACCCAAAAATTATTTTTCTTCAACATGAACAAAAAAATGAAATCAACAAATACAAAAAAAGTTTGAAAAAAATCGGACAACTAATAAGAAAGTTATAGATATTACAAATTGGCAACTGATGACGTCACATGTGCACAGCTTTTTCCCCCAAAATATGATTTCCTCAAAATTTTGAATACAAGATATCTTAATGATACATATGAAGATCCCCTATGTGCATTTCAACATGCTTAGAAACATTGTATATTCCTGTAAGAATGATTAATTTTGCACCATAGATTTAAAGAGAATTTTGTTATAGTAGTGCACCCATGATGTCATCAAATTGGCAACATCTCTGAAAATTTTCACTGATTTGCTAATTTTTCCAAATATTTAAATATTCATAATTTTTTTTTATTACTCATTCGATTTTCTTCAAATTTATTTTGTTTTGCTCATCAATCTTCTCTGCTTCTGGTTTTTTATTATTTTTGGATAGACTCTTCTTTTAATGTACGGAAAACCCTTTCAGAATCTGTGTCATCGATTTCGTACCGCCCCTCCAACTATAAACGACATGCGTCGGCATACACGCTGTAGTATTTCCTAATTTCATATCAATTAACTGATATATATATAATTACTACATCTCATTGTAATCATAGTGAACCCCAATTCACCCATCTCACCGACAGGACATTCAACCTCCTTCCGGTAAATCTTTCCCCCAAATTGTGACATCACAATAACATTTCACCCTAAGAGGTCGTACAACTGTCAATCGGCGGAGGTCTGATATCAAATACATGAAATATGTGCTAGATGTTAACAGGCTAGTTCATGTAATAACATTAAACAGTGCTTCTGAATAAATTGAGTCATTTGACGTCACAGCCAAAGGGTCAAAACATTTCTCACTATTTCTCCACAAACATCCTTTTCAGGAAGAAACTTAAAGATTTGTATATACAAGCCTGCACCAGTACAAATCCTCACTTTCTTCCACATTTTAAAAACTCCTGTATAAAGAAACAGTTCCCAATTTCATCTTGGAGAGACAGCATCACTATTTGTACTCCTTCGCCCAATTTCACTTTTCAATTAATCATCGAAGTTTCTTAACACTTTGAGCTCTCCATCTCAAGCAGAGTTCAGTGTTCGCGATTATTGTTAACCCTTACTACAAATCATTCAGTTGTCCGCATCATTGCTTGTAAGTGTCTGATGATCTGTGGTGATATTCATATTTGAAGACCATTTTGTATTCTTTTGGAACCGGAATTGTGCAATTTGATATGATATTGATCGGGAGGTGCCGACACGCTTAAAGGAGAGTCTACCAAATATAATGTTTCTTCAACAGGGAGCAGAAAAATCAAATGAACAGAACCAAAACAGTTTGAGAAAAATTGTACTACTAATAAGAAAGTTTTGAATGTTTACATATTTAGACAAGTTGGCAACTGATGACGTCATAGATGCACAACTGACCATTTATCACATTCAAATCAATGTCATAGAATGTTACTTTTCTCCCCATAAATATAATTTGCTCGAAACTTTTACCATTGGATATTATCATGATAGAGATCCACTATTTGCATGTTTACATTCATACAAACTTTGCACCTTTCTGTACAAATGATGAATTTTGCACCATGAATATAGAAAAATGTTGGTTAGTTGTACACCCATAATAATCAAATTGGCAAAATCTATGGAAACACTGATTTGCCCATTTTTACAAAAATCCATAACTTTTTTTTTATTTGTATACTTTTCCGATTTTCTTCAAACCCTTTTTATTCTGCTCACCAATTTTTCCTGCTTCTTTTGAAAAAGGTCATTATTTTGGGGGTAGACTTTTTTTTTAAAGTTGGAGTAAGTTCACTCATTCACACAACATCGACAATCTTGTGCATGCACATCATTTTCCGACATACCCAATTGTTCCGATGTATAACAACGTACTACAGCGTATTTCAGCGTGCTCATATTAAATGCAAAACTTATCCATAACGTAATCGGCGTATGATGACTTACGCCTGCATATATTTGCCGAAAACGTCGCGAACACGCGTCTCGTCTAAAAAGTCGAGATGTGACTGTGCCAATTAGTTTATTGTGTTATAGCAGGTGTTGTTCAAAAGTTGCAATTGATCACAAGTTGCATTTGATCGGAACGAGGTAATCAAAATCATTGTTTCACGCGCATATCGTGCGCGACTGAAAATGATCATTACAATTTACAAAGTTGCAGTTGATTTGCAGTTGAGTTAGAACAACACCCCCTTGAAAATCAACTGCAACTTTGCGAATAGAAACAAGCATTTTCATCCGCGCTCGGTATGCGCATTTTACAAGACGCGCATGAAACAATGATTTTGATTGGCGCGTTCCGATCAACTGCAACTTGCGATCAATTGCAACTTTTGAACAACACCCCCTTAGGAGGACTTATGCTAAGCACTCTTTAAATTAATTGCTGAATCTTGTGAATAAGTTCTCAATGCTTCAAACAAAATATTTTCGTTATGAATACGTTATGTTTAGGTTCACAATTTCCCTTACAGTTGACATAATCTCAGCCTAGACGTTTTAGAGAATCTTAAGAGCACACACGTGGCTAAGCATTCTAATGTGATAGTAACATTAAAACCTAAAAGGTTTCAAAACTTTTGGCCTTTCTATGAACTCCAATGTTATTGTTATTAGGCAAGATAGGGGAACCTCTACTCGATCAAACGCGGATACATCAAATATTATATCAATTGATCAAAATAACGGTATACTCACAGCCATCGAAAATGATAAAGGACGCCAAGTGAATTAACGTTAATAGAATAATAGAATCTGTAACGTCAGAAAGTGACAGAACCAGTAGCCTACTATGTTCTTTAGAGGCAAGTTGCCCTTTATTATTTGGCAAGGGTGATACAAAGTAGACTCAAAGAATGATCACATACCATTACATGTCACATAAAATTAAAGGAAGCATAATAACAATAATAATAATAATATTAATTATAATGTCTCATTTACCCAGGGTAGCCACAGTCAGCTGTAAACTAGCTGCTCTTCCAGCGGACCCTGCATTACTGAAAGTTATTATTACCCTTCTCCTTTCATAAATGCCGAGCGCCTGGCAAGAAAGCGGATTATTACGCCAGCATGCAAGTTTGATTTAAAATGAATGAGATATCTTGTTTGCCTCAAGCAGATTATTTGACTTTTGGTAACACACTAATATAACTAAAAACTACCGCCATCATAGCGTTTAACAGATGATTTGCATAAGCGTTGAAAATGATTATTCATATTAAATTAAACTTGCATGCTCAATCAGAAACCCAACTGGCTTCGAAAAAAAAGCGATCCTTCTGTGCGCGGGTCGATTAGGACAGCAGCTGCTGCATTTTTCCTCTAGATTTTATTTACAGTTCAGATGATGCAACATTGTACCCGATGCTCCCAATCTGCATTTATTTATCTATTTATTTATTTATTTATTTATTTATTTATTTATTTATTTATTTATTTATCTATTTATTTATTTATTTATTTATTCATTCACGAATATTTATTCAGAGTAGCCTGATCAGCGAAACATAGAATCATAAATTACAATGTACACAAACAAAATTACAATTTGATAGTAGACTTGATCACTTTGACCCCTTAAAGGTAAGGGTGCAAACTTGCGCAATTGTTCTGAGTGTGTATAAGTCAGAAATTTCCCCGCGCTTCCCCGTAGAGCTAGCAAACAAAACACAGTTCGACCCGAACTACAATGCCATTACCTGGAGAGATTTTCCTTTTCCACAAAAAAAAACCCGAAAATAAAAAAAGAAGAAAAACTAGGTCGCATGTTATTTGTGCAAACATGTTGGGCAGTAGACCGAAGCTGTTGACGAGCGAGTCACATGAACTGAATTAACCAATGAATGGGAGAGAAAGAGAAAAGGGTTGGATCTCAATCATACGTTCTGGTTGACATACATTTTTTTTTATTTATGTAACGATGAAAAATCACGTGATCGTAAGAAACCATCAGGCAAAAAAGTTGTTTGGCTGCCCTCAACCGACGAACTCTCTTAAAATGGCCCGACCTGATTTTACATTAAAACAATTTTCCACTCAGATTGAAATTGAGTCGTTTTCAGATAATAATGATAATAGTAATGATAATGATAATAATAGTAAATAATAATAATAATAATAATAATAATAATAACAATAATAATAATAATGATAATAATAACGATAACAATGATAATAATAACAATCATAATAATGACGATAACAATGATAATAATAACAATAATGCTAATAATGATGATAATAATAAGAACAAGAACAAGAACAAGTAGAAGAAGAAGAGGAAGAAGAAGAAATGCTATTTATATAGCACGCGTATCCACTCTACTGAGTGCTCAAGAAGAATTTGCATTATTTCCCTGGCTTTACCCCAGCGTACATCAGCGCACATATGGCATATCAAGAAATTATAAATATTCCTACCAGGTACCCATTCACCTCACCTGGGTTGAGTGCAGCACAATATAGATAAATTGATTTCTGAAGGAAATTAACGCCGTGGGTGGGGTTCGAACCTACGACCCTCTTGTTGAAAGACGAGAGTCAGAACCACTACACGACGGCGCCTTCCAGATGTTGTTTGGTTCTTCACTCCCTCTGAAGTCCCATTTCCCTTATGAATTGTAATAATGCATTCGAGGGCAATCAATTTTTTTAGCCTAACCATTATTGGTTTTCTTCCAAGGAGAGAGAGAGTGAGGGAGGGAGAGAGAGACAGACATAGAGAGAGACAGACAGACAGAGAGAGAGGGAGAGAGAGAGAGCTGAGATATTTGATATATTAGATGATATTTTAGTACCCTTTGTCATTGACCAATTGGTTTTTCACCGGGCACGTCAGTTGGACTCTCCAAGTTTTCCTCGACATACCGCTCATCTGGTCATACCTTTAATACAAAAACAAGGTAGCTATTTTTTTTTAAAATCTTACAAGGGCCGTTAATTATTTAAACTTTTCTCCGCCAATCATGATTATTTCCAAATATTCAGCGCTTCTAATATGATATTTCAAACAGAGTGCGTGAGAGGCCGATACACGGATCTAACTTTCTTCAATTGAATATTTAAATATTTTAGAAATATGAAATTGTTCAAGAAAATATGGGGACTTAGTCAAAAAGATTTGAAAGAAATAGAGGCAATTTCTTTAGGTTCGTAACATGTTTAAAAAAAAAATGGTTGCTTATAGTTTGCTGTTGCTTGGAAGGAATGAAAATTTCGATCGTTTTAAAATTCTCTGACTTGGAAAAACTATTTCTAGATTTACAGTGGAATGGTTCTGACTAAAGCAAAT
>BQKZ01008280.1:4251-27187 GCA_036244855.1 Temnopleurus reevesii | reverse complement strand
CCCCCCCCCCGGCCTCTAACCAAAAAGACGGATGAAACTCACTGTGCAGTCATTGTTCAAGATGCCCTATATACGTAGTGTATATAAAAAAAACAACCTTCCCACTTCTGTCAAAATTTGTTTCCAACTATTATCACGTAGTATGTTTCTCATACATCACATTAGTCCATGATCATATCTGCCTAGTACAATTTATATAATCAAATTTCATTAATGATTGCATGGGCATGATGGGTGAACACGAAGTGTTTATATCCAGGGTGTCAAAACCGCTAGCTTGCACCAAAATGGACCTGAATCGACTCAAATAACCCTCGGAACAGTGACTTCTATATTCACAGAAATGTCATTTGGCAATCGATTGATGTTGATTCTATGCTATTTTGCCAGAATTTATTTCAAGTTTGATTGATCTTTCTCATGTATGCGTTGTAAAGAATGGGCAATTCTCTCAGCTAGTATCCATCGATACCTATTACAACATCATCTTAAATGAATCTCTAAGTGGCGCAAGGCATTTTTCATACCCTGGACATAAATAGACAGTGTTCAGCCAATACGAGAATCAACATTAACATGATTAAGTTAGGTAATTGGCGGCATTTAATAGATGAGGCTTTTGAGCATCCATACGCAGACAGACCCCTTTAAACATTTTGAACCAAATTTCTGAGATACTTGTCAAAAATGTTAAGTTGTACCCTGTACAGTATTTGATAAGGCATGCTTTTTGAATTTGCGAATTTCCAGTGAATTCCGCCCAAATGAATGGTTAAACATTGAAATGCCGAACATTGTATAGGGTTATTTTCATATCCTGATACAAGTTTTGTACAAATGTTGGAAAAATGCTGCCCCATATTTGGAACGTTGACAGGGTTGAAAATAATTGCCCCTTCGCTGGCAGAGCATTTCCTCGCTAAAGGGGTGTATAGCCAAGAGCTAGAATCTGCTGCTGTACTGATTTGTAAACCAAGGGGTGCAAAATAAATGCGTGAGCTCAAAATTGTATTTATATCTTATCTGAACTCATTGGCTAATGAATTTTGTAGTACATATATATATTGACTTTGTGCTTGGTCTACCCTGCTCTAGTTATGTAGTCAAGGGAATACGTTTTCTTTCTCTTCAGTTTTTTTGTTTGTTTATCAGTTCATCAGGGAAGGGGCAAAGATATTGAATGCATGTATCTATGTCAACTCATCGTCGTTATAAGAGAAGGGCTCGGGTGCATGGGGGCATTTTAACACGTATGAAATCCAAGAATGACTGACTCACAGCACAGTAACTGATCTATCGACTCCACAAGTTCCTTAGATTAAAAATCAATCCCATTAATTGTATTGAGGGACCGATTTAAAACTGGATTGCATTGTTGCACTCAGTGCACCTTTAAACGTGTTGCTGGAGTTTTTTTTTCGAAGGGCTGTACCATTATTACATTCTCTTGAAATAATCCACTTTTTGGCCAAGTTTGCATTGTGCACCATTAGAAACATGAATATTCCGGCCATTATAATGAATGAATGAATGAATCTTTATCCCATTTCAATTCCAATAACTATAACATCAATAATAATAATATCAAATGATTTACAATCATTATAATATAATATAACATAGCAGAGAGTGATATAACAATGAATACAAAGTGAATGATTGATCGGTTGGAAAAGAAATGAGGTGAACTGCTAAAAAGCAAAGCTTGTAAGCTGCAGTCCACCATGAAGAAAACAAACATTTTAAATGAAAAAAAAAAGAATAAACAAAGATAACAGTCATGAAAATAACAAGAGCAGAATAGTATACATGTAAAAAAAGAAAAACAATAAACGATAGAATGAGTAGAAGTAAAAGGAGGGAGAAGGGAGTTTTTTTTGTTTTTACTTATTAAAAGTATATCACAATGACTAAACGATCAATTTGTCTCTTTCAGGAACATATAATTATATACAACAGTGTCCCAAAATGCGGCAGCAGAACATTTGGAGAAACAAGTAGACGGACATTCTTCAAAAGATCCATTGATATGACCCAGGAAAGCTTGAGGAATGAAAGCAGACCGGAACGACATGTAAGGATATTTAGGCTCCTTATATTATTTATCAATACGCACATCATAACGCAAAGTTTTGTAGTTCAAATTTCTGCAT
This sequence comes from Temnopleurus reevesii, assembly GCA_036244855.1. Taxonomy (NCBI): domain Eukaryota; kingdom Metazoa; phylum Echinodermata; class Echinoidea; order Temnopleuroida; family Temnopleuridae; genus Temnopleurus; species Temnopleurus reevesii. Next base: position 25,034 of record BQKZ01008280.1, on the reverse strand, counting down.
CCGCTCTGTACTCTGTTATGAAGGGAGTTCAAATTTTTAGATAAAAGGGGTGGAAAATTGAAGAGTGGCACCAAAATATTAGTGAGATTTGATTTGAGATTCGGATCCTCACCCCTCTTTTTAGGAAGGATGGAGGGAGCGGGGCTACTAGATCATCAGGGAAAGGGGGACACCAAAGTTTGTTTTAGTCTTGCGCACCTAAAAAAGACAGCATGTATTAATTTGTTTCGAAAAATTAGATTTGAATGTATTATTTTTCGAGAAAAGTACCCATTATCTGTATTAACATGTGGTTACTTCTTCTGCCCTGATTCAATGTCTGTTTTAATATTTGTGATTTTTCCTCTCAGAAAAGACGGAGTCAGATGGAAATCAAACGCTTCATTGCTGGAATAAAAGCACCTAGATACATACAGGGTCATGCACTATATGTGGATTTTGAAAAGAGGTAAGTGTTAAAGGTTTAACCTTTCGCCCGCTACATTATGAAACCATGAGCTGATGATTTTTTTTTCGTACACAGATTGCATGATGAAGGTGTGGGGGATACACCAGTCAAATTAACCCATTCTACAGTGACATTCGGATATTTTAAGAGTAATGATATTTGCCGTTTCAAAAACGTACGTCTATTGTTTGTCATGTTTTTTTTTTACCATTACAAATTGATTTATAATTTGAAAATTCGTTTTGAAAAGCTTTGCATTCTAAATTACCTTGCATTTTTTACGCTCTTCATTCAGGTGATTCCCATTTTAGTTTATATCACGCATATTCCTGATTGGTTTTCATCTCTGTATAGCATAACAGTCTTATCATCGCCCTCTCAAGGAGGAATCGGAACAATGGGTAGGCATGTGCAGGACTTATAATACCGTTCATCCGTTATAATCCTATTGGCTTCATTCTTTTATAACGGATTATAATGACTAACTTACACTTTCTTTGATTTACTCACTTACTTTTAATTATAATAATGACAATAATAATAATAACAATAATGTAAAGACCTACATTTATAAGGCGCCTTTTCGAGAATCGGAGAACACTCTAGAGAAAGTAGTAGAAAAAACATAACAAAATCATGACGGAGGCGTCATGGTGTAGTGGTTCTGACTCTCGCCTTTCAACACGAGGGTCGTAGGGTCGTACATGGCGTAAATTTCCTTCAGCAAGAAATGTATCCACATTGTGCTGCACTCAACCCAGGTGAGGTGAATGGGTACCGATCATGCCAATAGGAAGAAATTCCTTGAATGCAGTGAGCGCCGAATGGTAGCCATGCTATAGCCGGGTAATAATGCACAGTGCGCTTAGAAACACTTCGTATTAAGCGCTATATAAATGTTGTGTCTTATTATTATTATATAGAAATAAGAGAAATTGGAGTACACCTAGTAACATTTTAAATAAATTAGTAACATGTTACGGGAACCTACACTTACAGGGAAAGGTCCGATTTGGACCCCCCCCCCCCCCTTCTGTCACAACAACGGGTCATATTGCCTAGTTTTATCAAATAGTGTAGAATACAATTAATCAAGGCAGTTTCTTAACATAGTAAATACGACTTTTTTTTACAGTGTATATTTCTTATTTTCCTCCCTGTGCAGACATCCCCGACCTATCTATATCAATTTCATCCGAGACCCAGTTGCACGTATGGTATCTGCATTTTACTTCACCCGATTTGGAGATGGATTTATAGAAAAAGGTATAATCAAAGAAAAGAGAAAGAATATGGTGAGTAGTAAAATAATTTTACTTCTTGTTGCTTTCTATAAACCCACGGAAAAAGAACAAAACAATGAAAAGAAATGAAAACCAACTAAACGAATAGTCGTATAGACTGTAAGTGCTCCAGACGCACTCTTGTAAGATCAAGACAAAAAATTAAACAATAATCGCAGCTCCCATGGAGGATTGCAGGACATTTTACAACCTTAATTACCTAAGTTTGTTCATTTGTGAACAGGTAAAATGGCCAGTGCACTGTGTGAGCGAATGAATAGGTAGACCCAGCACCAGCACACCACCGTGTATGAAACAAACGAGAGCCCTTATAACTCCTTTACTTAGAGAGTCTCCTTCAAATAATAATTTATCGAGAGGTGAACACAAAGATTAATCACAACGAAAGTTTAAAGAAAAGGAGAAACATAATGTATTTTGTATTATATAGGGCCCCAAGGAAAAGCAGTACCGGACTACTTATGGGGCTACCCTGTTAAAGTAAAACGTAATAAATGAATAAATAAATAAATAAAACAAGCGAATCAAGTATTTTACTTCACTGTACAGTTATAACCGCTTATTGATTAAGCCATATTGAAATATGATTATTATGTAACCATATGCCTATACAGAGAAGCACAAGATATCACTCAATTTCATTTTACGCCATTTAGTATACTTTTGCATAATCTTTAATTCATATATATAATTTCAATTCAAAATCAAATTATACATTTAATGTTACAGAGAACAGACCGCGTTATGGCAATGTTTGCATCTAGAATACATTCTTAATTAATGCCATTTTGTCATTTCAGACGATTGGAGAATGTATTCAGGAAAGGAATACATGTAACAAACCAGGCGTATATCCAGAAATATTTTGTGGATTTAACCCAAGATGTGGGTGAGTATAGCAGTAACAATTGGCTGAAATATGTGCAACAAAGTTTCGGGGCACCTTTGCACTCATAGGGATGAAGAGTGCTGATATACGTAAGCAGCAACCATTACGATAGAGATACGAATCCTACAAGCCCCGCTCACACAGGACCCTTAAAGCAATACGATTCAACACGACTCTTTGTTCGGAGGCAGTCAACTCTGAATTAACAAAGAGTCGCCTTGCTTCTGAGATCCTTTATGGCCAGGGCATGAAAGTGTGCATAGCAGTTTGCTAACCGTGCATAATCATGATATTAATAAAAGCAGTTTTCATGCCCCTTCATCTAAGGGTGCAAAGTGCATCTCAATTTCTCCTTGTGTTGAATTGTGCAAACAAAATTAAAACATAGCCTACATTTTTAAAATGCGGACAAGTTTAGATTGTAGATAAAGCATTTGGAAGGATCAAAAGTATGACAACAGTGCAAAAATAGAGCAGAAAAATTGACCGATAGTATTTCTTTATGTACAATTTGCCTAACATTTTTTTAGACCGTTGTTGAAATTTTCTTTGATAACAGGAAAGACCTTCCATGGGCTCTAGAGCGAGCCAAGTTCAATATTGATAACTACTACACGTATATCGGGATCTTAGAAGAGTATGAATCGTCATTGAAAATTATGGAGCATCTCTTGCCAGACCTTTACAACGGATCAGTGGAAACATACAATGCAATGCTCAATGAAGGTAAGAATATATTCTCTACAGACTCGATGTACAAATATAACAGTATATCTAAATCAAAACAAAAATAGGATTATAGTTTGTTCCCAATTCTTTGTACAGCAAGATAATAGTTATTCTTATGGTCCCAAGAAGCCCGTTATTTTCTCTGAGCATGTATTAGAAAGACTCGATTGTTGCGAGTAATGCCATGAACATGGTATAATGAATTAAGTCGAATGCCAATTAAATCCTCCTTTGTAATGCTATTCAAATAGGAACCGGCTTGTTATTGTTGTGTTTGCACAATCAAATAGACGGCGTACAGCTCTTTTGTCCATGACTCACTTTATTTTGTGGGAATAGCTTATATCGTGTTCATAGTAGTTTTTCTCTTACACTAACAAATAGTGAGTTTCCTTTTCGTTTTTTTTCGTTTATTTTTTTTTAATTTATGATCACACAGTACGATGATAGCCATTATAGTAGTGACATTTGCCATATCAATAGCAGTTGGTAATAATATTACAGCATAATTATGATTATTTTGCTTTTATACGTGACATGCAACTAGATTCTTAAGTTTTAATTTATCCTAATATTATTTCTTTCATGATCACAGAAGACAGTCGGATCGATAAGATGAAGACAAAGAACAAGCAGCCTCTGTCTAAGGAACTCAACGATACAGCAACACAAAAGTTTGCAGTGGACTACGATTTGTACAATTTTATCTATGACAAACATAGAAAACTGAAAGCTCGGTTTGGCATTAGCTAGGGGGCCCAAGTTACCAAAAAGAACAAAATCACAGTTTCACAATGTCTAGCACAATAAACACTTAAGTGGTTTTGTTCGCAATTTGGCCCAACTGCACACTTCTATGGAAAAAAACTTTATTTTGTGTGTAAACTCAGGGAGAACACACAATAGCCAGACCGTGCTTTTCATTGTTTGCAGTGCCCAAAGCGGTTGAATTCGACAATGTAATCCTTAAAACATGATTAAAGTTTGCTTTTATTCATTTTTCATATTACTTTGTATGAATTATTATTATTTAGGCATTTCTCGATGATCGTTTAGTTCAATTTGAGAAGAAGAGAGCAAATAATTCGGACAAAGTAAAGAAATAGTCGGGTTTACGAATAGATGGAAATTTTATGCATACCTTCAACAAAAAGGTTGTTCTTGACAACCCGAAAGCTTGCCCGAGGTTTGCAAACTGGATTCCAAGTATTCTTATTGTTATCAATCGGTCTATGGAATACCACGTAACTACGTTAAACGCACATAAATTTGAATATATAAGTAAACCCGCCTATTCACTCAATCATTCACAACAACTTTATGATCACAAAAGAAAGTCTCATGTGTGACTACTGTTCAACATATTCCTGAAGCATGAATAAGAAGGATATTTCTTTCTATGTACACAGTTTTCGTTAATGCTTGAATGAAGAATGTTAAAAGTATTCCCTGTAATATATTTTTAAAGGGGGGAAAAAGAAAGAGTACAGAGAAGATGGCAAAACAGACCCGTTTTATAGATAATAATAATAATTATTGTTACTTTTGTTACCATCACTCATTTATTTACTTTCAGTGTGTGGGGGGGGGGGAGGTATTAACCTCCCGATGTAAGCTCCCAATCCCTCTAAACTCTGGAACGTGAATTCATTTTACAAGTGAATATTGTAAATGAGGAAAGTGTTACGAAAGCAGCATGCACCCAGGTAAGCACACAAATTGGCTTCCTGTAGGCCTACGATTTGTTCAGAAGATAATTTATTGCATTATATTCATGCCAGTACATCGTACCGCTGCAATTTTGTATAATTTCAGTAAGCTAATAGAATCACGAAGAATGATGATGCAACTAATAATGTACTATTTGAGTATTGAAATAAGTATGGAAAATAAAATAGCACTTGAACGGCTAGTTGCATAATGATTTATGATTGCTATATTTTCTCCATGACTTTGTTTCACTTTATTTCTAATACAGCACACGTTTTCATATTCCCTCTCTTGCTATTCTCTTGGAGGGCGATTCATGAAGCTTGTCGCAGCGACAATTTAGTCATCACTGACTAGCTCAATGGAATCCCTGATTTCGATGAGACGAAAGCAAAATCACCGACTGTTGTTATTGTAACGGTCGGAGAAGCTGTTCTTGTCGCTAAATCAAGCTTCATAAAACGCTCTTGGTATCCGCTTATTTCCCCCTTCTTGTCTTTTCCTCTCACACTCGACAAAATCTATTTTGCTTCTCCCCCCCCCCCCTCGCACACGCACCTCATAAATATTACCACACAATCTATCTACACACACACTCCCTCGTGCTTCTATACACACAAACGTATTTGAACACAAATTGTATATCTTCTCCGTCGATTTTCATATTTTCTCCCTGTTTTTTGTTTGTGTCATACATCTTACACTGTTCTTCTCTTTCACACAAACACACTCAGTCTATCTCCTAACCTCTCTTTTCCTCTTCTCAACGCTTGTTCCAATACACAATTTCTCCCACACTCTTCCATTCTTCAACATCATTCTCAATCTTCTACATTTTCCATGTGGATACGCAGTCATATCAAAACCTGCAGTTATTGATGAAAATATATTGTTTTATTACATATTATGCTTCAAATGCACAGAAGTTAGATTTCAGACGATCAACAAATGTTCTATCATTCTATAATTTTGAAACCCTTTTAATGAAGCACCATATGGATGAATAAATCTAACTGTAACTAAAAAAAATAATAAGCAAATTGTGTATTGTTCACTTTTTACTTGTCATCTTAGGGGTAAACAAGAACTGATCTTTTCAAGATTAAGAATTGTAACATAGATAACGATTTACAACAAATAAAAAACAACAGGATTACTTAGTCAAAAATAATTAAGTACTGAAAAAGCATCAATTTCACAAGCATATCTACTAGCATAAAAGTAAGGGTGTACGATAAGTATCTAATATAACCAAAAGCCTCTTCTCTGAACCTCTGGAGCAAAGAATAGAAATGAAAATATTATATGATTTGCTTTTAAAGCAAACGCTCCGATAATATATCTAAAACGCATGAAAAATGAATTGCTAGGCACACTAAGGACCTACTGTCCACAAGTATGATGTTGAATATAAAACATAATGCACATGAACTGATATCATAGGCCTTAAACCTATAACAGAGTTGAAAACACACATACCATGATATGAAGGCAACTTGAAAGAACATTTGCATCAATAGCAAAACTGATTTCAACTAATGGATAAACTAAATTGATAAACTCTCAGTCTGATAATCTGAATCAGTACAAGCTGTTCAAATGATCCCCCATAAGTACAAGTTCATGAATGACTACGAATTGACATACTTTCTACTTTAATAGATAACAATTCCAGATTATTTATCTATTCTAAGATGTTAAAAGTTTTATAATGGAGACCCAAGGATGATACTAACACATTATTGGCACAAGAATTACATTATATTATTACCTAAAATTGCATGAAATATTGCATACTACATACAATTAAATAATGAGTTCTGCACAAATGTAATTAAATAATAATATCACATCATTCTGCATGACTGGGTAAAACTAACAGAAGTTTTACTCTGGAAGAAGCAATGAAAATAAACAATATTTCGAAACAAATGAAGCCTACAAACTAACAGAATGAGTATCCAGAAAATAAAGAAGTTATACACGTGAATGAAAATGAAAAATTCTCCTATATTTGACATTTATAATGAATTACATAGATTTCCCTCATGCAATAGGGCAAGTTATCAATCCATACTGATACTATGTTTCATATTCCACGTACACAAATCAGAGAAGATCAGAGGCCTGTAACATAAACCAAGTTTGCAATAAATCACAAACTTTACTATATGATTTGCTCACATAGACTTACAATTGATATCAATTACATGTACTACAAGGCCCAGGTAATGAAAATGATTTTGCTTTCCAAAAATGCTGCCTGAAAGCTTTTGACATTGTGGAGGATACAACATTTGATTTCATGAAATGTTGCCCTTAACTGATTGAACCATGATTTTTCAATGCGTCAAAAACAATTTACCACAGACAAGAGGTGCCTATCATTTAACAGAAAGGGATATAGTTCTATGCCCAAACAAGCATATAAATATACAAACATTTGGCAAGATTTTCAAACCTTTTCCGGATTCAAAATTAGCATTCATATTTCTCCAGTTCAAAACACAAACTAATTCATACACCTATCATATGACATAAAGAGAGTTTGTTATGTCATAATTTTACCAACAATATTTTTCATTAATATAAATTGAAAAATAAACATCCATAAAAATCGATTTTGCAGGGTTACTCAAGCAATTCAATTTTCATGATATAAGTCATTATTGACAAAAGACTTGGAATGAAATGACTACACTTGTCAACATTAAAAATAACTATTAGCCTAGAAAAACTACATGATGTTATACTGGTGGAATGATATAACATGATGAACGTGATGAAAAAGACTTAATTCACAAAAGCCAAAGGTTTTCACTCTACTACTTTGGTTTATGTCATAGAATGTTAAACATACTTATAGAGCTGTTTTTTTTTGTCATTACAGATTGCTCTCTATAAAAATACAGGCAACTCTGCCAAAGTTGACCTTGTCTGATATCAGCAATTGTATGGGTCGATTTGACCTTTTAAAAATGTACCATATTCTGCAACAGCAAATATCATGGCATATATAAATTTAAGAAAATTCACTGAATTTCAAACATATTTACATATTAGCCGCTTGTTATTTTCAAGTTTTTATCATTAGACACAGAATCTCTGGTCATTATAATGCATGAAAAATTTAGCAAGTTCATGGTCGTGAAATTCTCGAAAATAAAACCCCAGGGAAAATTTCAGCTCATACTGTAAACACTGTGTTATCCCGAAAAAGAAAATTAATTCTAATAGGCAGAGTTGCCTGCTGGTCAAAACAGCCACATACACAAAGCATGTGATTATATCTGTTCATGTATATCATGTCCTTCCAACTTCCTCTCAATATAATCGGTCATGTTATTGTACATGAAAGCAAAGATAAGCTTTCAACACATTTCAACAATAAACCAACATGATTACCATCTTGGTTGATTTTACAGTCTCCAGAAAGTGTTAAGCACTTAACCGTTAATAAGAGGTCCCCACCATCTTTATTGTACAGTCACACCTAGTTAAAACGGACTGTACACCTCGTTAAAACGCGATTCTTGGGACCAGAGAAATTATCTCCTTATATAGAAACCTCGTTATGTCAGGGCCAAAATACAATAATATACAATGAGATGGGACCAGGAAAATTACCTTGTTATAATGAGATCTCTTTACATCAGTGCTCATTATAACGAGGCTGGACTGTACATGAAAGCCAAGACAAGAATTTAACACAAATCAACATCGTTACCATCCTAACGCTTCTCGACGGTAAACCAGATATCTCCACCATCTTTATTCTCGAGATGTGACACAAGACCGTGAACGTGCTGCATCTCCTGACCTGGGACAAGCTTGATCCTGAAAGCACGGATGAAGACTGCTAGAAAGATGGCTACCTCTTTGTAGGCAAACTGCTGTCCAGGGCAAACGCGACGGCCGGCGAAACCGAACGGCTGGAATGCATCACGAGGGCGCTTCTTCACGTTGGCTGGTGAGAAGTTGTCTGGGTTGAAACTGAACGAGGCAATAGAGAGAAAGAGAGAGCAGGATATTTAAAAAGCAGAAAAACTACAACAACGGGACCAATTGCATATATCTTAAAATTATGATAACTTTCTTATTACTAGAAAGTCTTGTAGAATCCTTGATGTTGCTTGTTGGTGTTATGTATATGTATGTTATGTTGTCATGGTAAAATATATCTACTATTAATGACATCACGTTACTACACTGTAGGTTTTATGCAGCAGGCCCCTTGATATTGAAATACCAGCAAGTTTCTGTGGAATTCTTAATGCTCATTGGTGTTTATAGATGTATGTTGTCATGATAAAATATATTTGCTAGTAATCACAAAGTTGTCATGTTATTGTGTTTTATGCAACAGGCCCTTTGATATTGTAATACAAGCAAATTCTGTGAAATCCTTGATGCTCATTGGTGTTAATAGATGTATGTTGTCATGATAAAATATATTTGCTAGTAATGACAAAGTTGTCATGTTATCGTGTTTTATGCAACAGACCCCTGGATATTGTAATACAAGCAAGAAGGAAAATGTTATAAAATGATGCTCTCTTCATACAACAGGTGTAGAGTTTCAATTNATTTGCTAGTAATGACAAAGTTGTCATGTTATCGTGTTTTATGCAACAGACCCCTGGATATTGTAATACAAGCAAGAAGGAAAATGTTATAAAATGATGCTCTCTTCATACAACAGGTGTAGAGTTTCAATTCAGATGTTATAGAAATATTCTAAATTCCATCTTAATTTTCAAAACACATGCAATCATAGAAGGCAGACGTACATGTAACATCTAACATCAGCTCCTAATTTTATCATGTGAGAGGTTAAATCTCAGATTATTGAGCCACGAGTCATGAGCAAGAGTGGATTGTACAACTTACGGCAAAATTCAACGTCAAAAACTGATAAACAGAAGTAAAAGAAGTGTCAAAAGTGAGTAAAAACATGCTATGATGGCCAGTGCACAACAAAAGGGACAACCTACAAGTTATGCCCAAACTGCGGCTGAATCTAACTGTACACACGAGGAGACTGACATTACCGGGGACACTAATCATGTGACACCTGAAGACCCATGTCTCATCTGGCAGGTGGATTGAAAGCTCTGTCTACTGATTCTAATGTTCGATCGCAAATAAAGATGAGGTTTTCAGATCATTCACACAAAATGAACTCCAACTTAGATGCAGTGTCTAATGATATCTATATGATGAAAAATGAGTATTCATTAATGAGAAAAACCATCATTGACTCAGAATCGGCAGTTAGCTATCATAATAACTCTGACAAAATCCTACTCTTCAAAAAGGACACACAACGGTTCAACCCAACAAGATTCGTTACAACATCGATGGTAAAAAGGCAGAGCTAGCAAAAAACTTAACTCTTCTCAAATTTCACTAGAGAAAACAAAATTTGTTAGTATATTGGATCAAAGAGGATCAAAAGAAAAATGCTTATTCCAAGACGTGCGACGTCATTTTGCATTTCCTGAATTTGCCATCTACAGAAGCCGCATAAGTCCTACTTGTCAACGTACATCGTTTACCGGCTCCTAAGCAGGCGATATCGGCCCTATGACCGCTCATCATCCGTTTCGCTCACATGTTCGACTGTTACCAAGTATTAAACACATTTGAACAAAGTAACTCCAAGCAAACCACGCAACCCACACAAACATCGCAGCCATCGCAACACGGTCAACCTTCACAGCAACATGCCTCGTAGAGTAATGAAACGATCAATAGTTGTTTTGATCAAGTAATAATTCTGACTAATCTTCCGCCCGTTATGAAACGTGAGAGAGGTTGACCAGCTTCAATTGCCTACAAAATTTGTTATGAAAAGGATCTTTCTCCTAGATATCGTATACATGGAGTAAAGGTGTACCTCAAAACTAGTAAACCTGCAATCATAGCGAAAATAAGTGTCTTCTCTTAATATGCCCCATTAATCCTATTGTGTAAAATCTCACGCTCAAACAGGTCAACTCATCTTCTCCATATACAACACCCTCCATCACTCCTATCTCTTTCATCATTCGTTCCCTCTCCACCCTCTTTCATTCCTATACCAGATTTGTTTTCAATCATGCTTTATATTGTTTTTATTATTCTCCTCTCATAGTTTGCCTCTATCGGTCTTCCTTTCTTCATCTCTTTCTATATTATATATTAAAAATTGTTACATAGATTTAACTTAAGTAGCCCAAATCTTAAAAGCATGACTTTATAGTGGGTCTCTCTTTTTCCACAAAATATAAATTTCTGGTGTTTCTTTTACTCTCGTAACTAAGGTTTGACACTTATGCATAGTCGTCAAACTTAATATTTTGAAAAGAATAATGCATATTAATCTCAAAATTATGTGTACTGTATTTATTTTCTGATTGTTGTACTGTATTGTTTTGTATTTCGTTGGATATGAAATAAATATAAATGAAATGAAATGAAGTAGAAAAGCTTTTAGCTTGTAAAATCTTTTTAAGAAACGACTACTTACCTATACTTTGAATATTGAGGGTCACAAATTCATTTATCTAAACTCTTTAAGAATATATACTTACACTTTGGGGTTGGGGAAGTACTTCTCTGACTGCAGAGATACACCCAAGGCATGAATCACAGGAGTCTGGAAGTTAGGAAATGCAAAAAAAAGTGAATAGCCTGTCAACCTTGCATAAGTTGACCTCCAACAAGGGGAATAATTGCATATAGTAAGTCAACGATTATTTCAAGTCCACTACTTTTTATATTTGATTCTTTTTATCCATCATAAAGGCCTATCTTCTACAAGTCAAAAATATTTCTTCATACCCAACAGATTTGATGTGGGCACGGCTGGTTGTACAAATATGCAAATGCATTGAAACAAGATTCACATTAGATTTGCATATCAAAGAATACTATATGCTAAAAAATGGGTTGTTGATTACATTTGAATGAAATACAATGCAGAGAATAATTATACTTTTCAAATTTGATTAGCAGTTTGAAATGTTGAGGAAACAGTTTCAACATTTTATTGTACAGTTCTATGTGAAAAAGTTGCTAAATAAATACAATTTTGTGGAGCAATCATGCAAAAATGCATAGCAAATTGCGATGCGATACAACGAAAATTATTCCCTGAAATGCATCTTCCATATCCTAAGAGGAAGAAACAACTAACTTCTTTACAATCATTTTTTCACCCAAATATGAATATTCATGTTGACAATAAAAATTAGCAGCACTCCAAATGACCATTTTAAAGTACAGTTTAAGCTGACTACAGTAATTACCCATGGGAAACAGAAAAAAAGTAGCCAGTGTATACGGGTAATCTCTATAGACAGGTTCTATATATGCATTAAAAAACATATTTGTCTGGAGCTAACCAATTAAGGGGGCCACTAAAGACAGGTGGCCGCTTAAAACAGGTTTGACTATAAGTTTATATGACTTTATTTGAATAACTTACCCCTTTTGGAATGACATGGCCCCCTAGTGTGACATCATAATCCTGGAAGCGGGCAGCATAAGGAGCAAGAACTGACACACGCAGGGTTTCATCTATCACCTGTCTCATGTACCTAGAGTGAACAAATACAAATTCTGAGTGAAACTGATGTAGATGCTTCCTATTCAATCAGTTGAGGAATATTACAAAAATTGAGTTATAACCTGAAATTACACTCCTGAAGGTTTAAATAGCAATGATGGAAAAAAAAATATTTTAAAGTCAACTCTAAATTTTGTTATCCAAAATTGTTGTTTCTCTTTTTCTTCTCTCTTAATCAGTGCGTAGAGACAATATGTGATATAAGCCTTATAAGTACAGTTTATTATCATTATTATTATTAAAATCCATATCAATTTTGTCAATTTAGGCAGTGAGCCACGCTACCGCAGAGCAGTGACAGTTGGTCGTTGCTCTATCATCTTAAATGCTGAATGCCAAACAAGATAACAGCAAATCCCATCTTTTAACGTCGTTTGGCATGACGTGGCCAGGAATCAAATTGGGCCTTCCAATTGTGAGACAGTGTACTGATTGAACACCAGCACACAGGTTGCACTGAGGCAATGAACTATCTGTATCAAGACAAATGATAAAGACAGTAACAGGTTAGACTCTATCTTGAATTCTAAGTTACCCAAGATTTAGCTCTCAAATGCCCGAAGATTTGGGGGTGTTACATGCATTTACAGAAAAGGGCAGCTACAGCCCCCCCCCCCCCCCCCGGCAAAATAAAAAAAAGATTACATGGGTTCTACATAGACTGAAGTCATAAGTTGGGTACGCACACTAAAATAATACAAGTAATAACAACTTACGTCATCTCTGCAATGTGTTCCATGCCAACTTCTTCTGTTTTTCCCACGACATCGATCACATGATCATACAGCTTCTCTTGAATCTTCTTGTTTTGAGTAAGGAAATAAAGTGCCCAGGCAAATACTAGGTAAGAAAGATTGAACAACATGCCAGATTTGTGAATGAGCATACATACAGTATACAAGAAGAATATTAAAAGCAGCACATTATCTGATATGATGTGAGCGCCTATTTGGCTGCCTAGATGCTAAGGCTTGAATTGCCATCCAGTGACCAGGTAATAATATCGGAAGCGCTTTGACCAGTCAATACTGACCGAAAAGGCGCTATATAAATCCGCAATATTATTATTATTATTATTATTATTTAAAAAAAAGAGGGTTCACTTTTAATCCTTTCACTTCACTACGGGCGCACTTTTCAGGATATAGATTTAAGCAAAAGACATCATGCAAAATCTGAAATTACTCATGTATAACAATGTTTACAGTGTATTCGATAGCAAAACATTTGCATTTGTGGGTATTTCCAGTGATACAAAACCTCGCATCAAATTTATACATTTGGTCCCTAACTTTTTTGAGTAGTGTAGTACCAACTGTAAATGCTTCCATCACTACCTTTGTTGGGCGGAGGCATAAACATAGTTCTACAGAAATCTGTCAAAAATAGGAGTCAACATCCATTTAATGGACAAAAAGTAAAATCTCGCTGTCTCTGTCAGATTCAAAGATGACTAAAACAGATGAAACATTGCATGCCAGAGAGTGGTCAGATCATACTTACACAGATTTGCCTAATAACTATTATCCTGCACACCTGTAAAACATCCCAATCTTTTTTTACTTTGCCAACCACATGGCCAAAATTTCTGCTGATATTACGTGAAGAAATTGGAATGGAACATTTTTAGTAAAAGTTTTTTGCCTGTGTGACCTTTTACTCGTGTGCCCTCCTGAACCCCAAATCTAATCCTTACATGCTTAAAGTGCACAACAATGTTTGGTGACAATCTGTTCAATGGAACTGAAGTTACCGTAGTACCTAGTTTCCCACAGATAGCCTAACACAGGCATTGACGGTCTAATGGACAACCCAAAAACAAAATGCATCCGGCACCATCTTTCAGTGGGGGAGGCATAAAAATAATGACATATGATGATGATGGGGACGAAACAGAATTGAGACTTACGATTGCCAGACGTGTGGAATCCTCCAACGATGTAACTGACAAGATCAGCGAGAAGCTTCTCAGGAGAGTAATTATTCTTCAGAAGCACATCAATGAAAACCTCTCTGTCTTGGCTCGGGGGATTGGCTTTACGTTGATCAACGACACCACGTACCGTAGCAAACAGGCTCTCTCTTCCTAGATTACCATGACAAATTCAGAAATATTACATTTTTTACCAGTGAAAAAAAAAATTAGCTTTCGTCAAGTAGATAAGTTTTACAGTGATCACTTGCACCAACACTATAAGCAGAAGGGATTTAAAGGATTTGAACAATAACTACATTCAAGCCTTCACAATACAAAAGAAAGCTACTTCCCCATTCATTGTGTAATGCCTGTTTGTCATTTTTTTGTTCGATTTCATTCAAACAAACTGTGAAAATACTCAAATTTCGTATTGAAAATTTTATCTCAATATTTTTTTTAAATATACTGCATCTCACAAAGTAATGAAATATCTGAAGCACCACCTCTCCCCAAACTAGTGTATACCTTTATAACAGTATTTACCTTCTTCAAATTTCTTCATCCGTTCGCTTCCTTCTTCTGGCATACTACCATCAAGCCTGGTCTCCATCTCACTCCAAACCTTAGTAACACAAAGCAAAACAAATGTTGATTTTCCACATATTCTTGTCTAAAACTTCCTAAGTGGAGGCGCCGTGGTGTAGTGGTCGTGACTCTCGCCTTTCGACTAGAGGGTCGTGGGTTCGAATCCTACCCATGGCGTCAATTTCCTTCAGCAAGAATTTCATCCACATTGTGCTGCACTCAACCCAGGTGAGGTGAATGGGTACCTGGCAGGAATATTTATTCCTTGAATTGCCAAGTGCTCCGCGGATTGCTGCCGGGCTAAATCCAGGGTAATAATAATGTAAAGCGCCTTGAGCACTCAGCAGAGTGGATATGTGCGCTATATAAATTGTATCTATTATTATTAATGGCGTTTCTATGTCTTTATTATCATTTCTATCAAATAAGTCAACTGAAAAAGTGAGAAAGAGAACTCCTTGTGGAGACATATCATGTTATTTTAAATTTTGACCTTTATTAAGACCATATTCAGGAAAAAACTGAGGTCATATCTATGAGGGGTATTTTATTCAAACACCCCAGATACTGGGGTACTAATTTATTGGTCAGATGGTAGAGTGATGTTACGTATCGATAGGTAAGTGTGTGACTTCTCTTTCTGTAACTGCAGTGCAACATGAAATACAAACAGATGTAGCACGGATTATGGCATTTTGTATCATCTGATATGAATAGCAATTCTAACGTGGCATCAAAGGAATTTTTGTATTATTTTGATTCATTTGTATGATTATAGAGGAGATTTAGGAGGTGTTGCTACAAAGTTGCAATTGACTGCAGATCAACTGCAAATTAGATGTTAATTGTAATTTTCATTCACACATAGTATGTGCTTTTAGCAAGACGAGCATGAAACCTTGATTTTGATTGGCATGTTCCGGTCAACTGAAACTTGCGATCAAGTGCAACTTTCGAATTTTCGAATAAGTCCCTCTCAGTACTTTTTAAATTGATGCCTACGAATCACTCACCCCCTCATAGTCCTTCCTAAGTTTGTCTATGCTCTCATCAGTCTTGAAGTAGTCTCCAAACGAAGTCAGTGTGATGCCTTTGATAGCCAGACCAAGACCTACGCTGTACAGAGGGATGTGTTCTCCAGGCGGATAGGCCGATATCTTCTTCACTAACTGCTCAGTGATCTGATGTGAACAAATGAAAGACACTTAAAATTGGCAACTTTGACAGCAAGTGTGATGCAAGAGTGGACAATACACTTTCCAGTATGTACCTTGAAAATAAACTTCAAGAACAACTTAATGCATGACTAGTATCAGTTCTTGTGCTGAATGATCAAGAATCTTGCAATTATTAGACTCGTTAACGTACTCCAGTCTCTTTTTAAATCATTTGTAACAATTTGATGAAACACCTCTAAAGTATCATACCTCATTGAAGGTACCAATAAAGTTCTGGAGAGCCTGGAACCCAAAGCACCTATCCGTCAAATCTCGTCTCTTGCGACCATCAGCTCCGTTGGCGTACTGGATACTAGCAGGTGTAATCAGTGGCTCAAACATCTTGAACAGGAGAGCTGGGAGATCAGAAACAAGGTAAGAATCAGCCAATTTATCATTTATCAAATGTGTTTTTTGTGAAATGAAAAGTGCAGGTCCAGTCAAACCTGTCTTAGGGGGTGTTGCTCAGAATCAATTGCAAATCAAATGCAACTTTGGAAATTGTAACGCGCATTTTTATTCGCGCGCGATGTGCGCATTTACCAAGACGCACGTGAAACAATGATTTTGATTGGCACGTTCCGATCAACTGCAATTTGCGATCAATTGCAACTTTTGAGCAACACCCCCTTAGAGGCCACCTGTCTGTTAAAAGATAGGCATCTTTATTCCCTCCATATTAAAACCTGTCTATAGCAGCTATTTCTTCTGTATCACTTCGGTGGCCAATATAGAAATGTTTGTTCTATTGAGACCAAATGAATGATTTAACTTTTTTTGGTGGTGTCATAATAGCATGTTTCTAAAAACAGATCCCTTGAAAACCACTAAACTAGTGATAATCCCAGATCCTCTGAATTTTCTTCTCATTTCTATGTTTGGTTATGTGCATAGGGACTTTCACATATTGTGTTTTGCACTATATAAATGCCTTTCATTCTTATCCTGAGTGAATGACTGAGAGTTCTGCAGTTATTGTCACATTTTCTCTCATTTTCATTTTCACCTCATGCATCATATTCCAGAATGGTTGGCACATCAGAAAGAAGAATCCAAGAAAGACAACAAGCAACTTACGAGGTCTATCAAACACAGCCTGGTGTTCCTTGAACAGCTCTGGGGATGCAATGCTAACACAGAGCTGATCAGTGAAGTAGAAGGATGCAATATCCCCATGTTCTGCATGGAGGTTTGTCAAGAATTGATGCAAGCTCCCTGCATCTCCTATATCAGTTAGGTTACCCTTCCTAGAGGGCAAATTCACACAAACAAATAAAGAGTGAAAATATGGGGAGAAACAATGCTGAAATAGAACTAATAAGTGAAATATAATGATGCAATGTCCCAATATTCTCCATATTTGTCAAGGAATGATGTATTAAAGCTTCCTGCATTTCCTATCTCAGCCGAATTACCCTTCCTGTTAAACAAAAACAAACAAATAAACAAACAAACACACAATCAGAAATATAATTTATCATGAAAATAAAATGTAGCTTTTGTTTGAGAGGTAAACAAAAGATTATTGTATTCCAAGTTATGCAACAGTTGTTCTCAACAATAAGATGCCCCTATCTGACTTGATTAAAACCAGCCAGTATCACTAATAGTAGTGAGGTCAGAAATGACTGTTTCAGTATTTATCAATATTAACGAAAGCTGGATTTTTATTTTCTTCATCAGTGTTTACAAATCAGAAATTACGTTCTGACACTTTCCAATAAATTTTATGAATGAGGCATTTACATGACATTGATTAAGAGTAAAATATAGAATTCAGAGGCTTATCATGCAGGACAGATTTGCAAAGTTGTCCTGAAGTTGAAGCGACAACTATTTATGTAATCATTCAAAAGAATTCTGTCTTATTGCTCATGTTTTGCTAAATTTTTACTTGTCTTTAATACTGCAATTAATTTCAAATTTCATTTTTATTTTCATTCATTTCCTGTTTTGGGATCAGTTATATACAGTAGTTGTTTGAGCCTATACTTACACTGGATCTGATGGTTCTAGTCCAGGCACCGTGGTCGCTCTTTGTGGTGATGTCTAGCAAAACAAAAATCATTCAAAGGCATTATGTCATACGTGTTGATAAATTTAAACTGTCAGATCCCAACTATCATTTGAATAGTTGAAGGTGAACATAAATCAAGTAGTGAAAATATTAAATTAAAATATAATGATTGGGTGCCTTGACATAGCTAGAAGGCTACCACTATTACAGTCCCACTACCAAAATTACAAATCCTGAGGACCCGTAATTCAATTTTCATCTATATCTTGATAGTGCATAGAGCAANAGTTGTTTGAGCCTATACTTACACTGGATCTGATGGTTCTAGTCCAGGCACCGTGGTCGCTCTTTGTGGTGATGTCTAGCAAAACAAAAATCATTCAAAGGCATTATGTCATACGTGTTGATAAATTTAAACTGTCAGATCCCAACTATCATTTGAATAGTTGAAGGTGAACATAAATCAAGTAGTGAAAATATTAAATTAAAATATAATGATTGGGTGCCTTGACATAGCTAGAAGGCTACCACTATTACAGTCCCACTACCAAAATTACAAATCCTGAGGACCCGTAATTCAATTTTCATCTATATCTTGATAGTGCATAGAGCAAACTTTCATAACCCATTGACTACTGAATTTTGCAATTGCCTTAGATATTTTTGTAGAGAATACCCAGTGTCATAGTAGACAATGGATTAATTCTTGCATTCACCATTAGTTTTCCTATTGTCATCAAACTGAATATAATTATATTAGGACAGACAGCTTGATTTAGGATTTCCTTAATTGCAGAATCACAATGTTAGACAGTTCCTTTCAGTAAAATGTACCAGGAAATGAAATGAATATATTCAAAATGACCTGATGTCTTGTACATAAACTTTTCCATAAAATTTGATTTGAAAATATGAATCTATTTAGCATCAAAATTTTGTAGATATGTTACAAACAGGATAAATGTAAATGTGAAGGCCAACTTATTTAGTATTTGTTCGGACTTACATGATGACTTGTATGTTAATAAAGCTTAATTCCATTAAATATGATTTGAAAAATATGACATTTATACACTTACTACTCTTGTTGATTCAAAAACATCATTAAAAACATTATCAGTAATCATACTTACTGGATAGATGTAAATGAGAAGACCAACTAGTAGAATTACAAAAGTAACAGCAAATATGGCAAAGTCCAACATAATGCTCCTCAGATGTGATACAGAGAGGGATGTTCTTTGAATAAGGCAGATCGGCTAATCTGAATTTTAAAAAAATGAGGAAAAAGCAATAATATAAGTGTATACACTAGTGACACTACATTTTTTAGTCATACTAGTTTTACTGGTACTAGTGCAAGTGAGATTGTTTTTCTTATCTCTTAGACCCCTCAAAATAATCTTTTTTAGATCTATGCCCTCCACCGACCGATCCTCTGACTGAAAACACTCTGGTCTGCACCTTTTTCTTTCTTTTTTTTTTCTTTCTTTCTCACTCACATTAAAACAAAAAAATGAAAGTGACATTTCACCATTCCAAGTCCTATTTTCTACATGAAATTTGTTCCCAAAATGATACAAATTAAATGTAGACCCACTCCGTCTCAAGTAGACTGGAAATTTGAACAGAAAGAAGATTGACAGAGAAGAAGCTAAACCATAAGAAGACAGGGGAAATAAGAATGCAATTCTAGGCTCCATTGGCATTGCCTATGCCAGGCCCATGGGCCATGGGCATGGCTTAACTTGTCTTAAGTCTTGTTAAGATAATAAGACAGTTGCGAACAACCTTTTTGTTCATGAAAAAAAAACTGGCAAATTTCTGACATCTAACTTATTAAGCAGGGAAAGACTTTACTACAAATTTCCAGAACAAATGATTAGGACCGTTAGAGATAAAGAAACAACAAGAGCAACAAAATCACGATTAAAAAAAGCCCCCACAAGGCCTCAGACCTCCTATTCAAGCGCCGCCCGGGGCCCAGGCGGCCTTGGCCTGGCTCTGAACATGTCATGGACAGCTGCAGGAGTCACTGTCCTATGTCGCTGTCTCATTCTTTCATTCCTTCATTCAGTCTTATAACTCAATCTTAATCCCACTTTTCTGGCCCCTAAAAATTCAGCTTCCATTTGCAGGGCACTAAAATCCAAGCTCATTCAAGGAAACCCTTAAATTAGTGAAATAAAGACAAATGTTCTTACCCCCAAAATACACGTCAAGCAACCTTAGCTTCAAAGTATGGAATGCCAAAAGGTGAAAATATTGCCGAGTCAAGAACCGAGTTGGCGTGTCTTCTTGAACAGAGCGACGCGGCTAGAAAACGGAACGGCGCGGCGGTGGGATGGGGGGGG
>BQKZ01008279.1:5427-22355 GCA_036244855.1 Temnopleurus reevesii | reverse complement strand
CCCCCCCCCTTCTCCCCACAGGGTTCCTTTACAATGGAAAATAATTGAACTTTAGATAAACACAATTAATTTCATGCTGCTATTTGTCCAAAGTTGACGTTTGCGTTACAGTGTCTCGTTTTCTCTTCACCTTATCATTCTTTTCTAT
This sequence comes from Temnopleurus reevesii, assembly GCA_036244855.1. Taxonomy (NCBI): domain Eukaryota; kingdom Metazoa; phylum Echinodermata; class Echinoidea; order Temnopleuroida; family Temnopleuridae; genus Temnopleurus; species Temnopleurus reevesii. Next base: position 22,207 of record BQKZ01008279.1, on the reverse strand, counting down.
ACTTTTTTTTCGTTTATGTTTTTTTTTTGGGGGGGCTCTTGATTTTCTGAATAATGGTGGTTCATTCATCAATTATTTTGTCACTACGCCCTCAATATGATGTATTACTTTCTTAGGCATGAGTAAGAGTCACACAGCAACAAACGACATCATTCCGACACCGCACTGCCTACACCTTACCGAATGTAAATGGTTTTGGTCGATGTGATGTAGTTTGTCAGCAGTGTTACATTTGTGAATGTGATTAAATTGTGGTCAAGGCCACAAAAGTTTAATCTAGAGATCACCAAGGACAATTTTATTCAGTAAATATTTACATTTCTTCCCAATTATATATGGAGAGAAGAACAAATACTCAAAATAAATCCCAGTCACAAATACACTGAAATTTGTTTTCATATTTTCTCCTTTTTTTTCATTTGAGGAATGTGGATGACGCTGCGTTTTAGTGTCAAAACTTTGAAAAGCACACCCACGTTTTGAATCCAAACAATGGCATAAAAATGCGTCAACAACTGAAAATATTTCTCCAAAGGTTGGAACATAAAGAAAATTTTGTTTATGCTGTATTTGGTTGGATTTAAAAGTCCAAAATGGTGAGGCTACCTTTAGGGTTATCGAAATTCGTCAAATAATCGGCATCAAACTTTTTTCGAAAATTATTAGCAAGTTGTCTATGAATACCAGAATATGCATATTAAATGGTACATTCTAGCAGTATAATCGAGAAAATTGCATAAATTTAGCCATAAATGAAAGAAAACTCCTCATTTGTTAGCGCCCTCTCTTGTCACAATTCAACAGGCAAATGAACAACGCATCGCTGGTAGTCCATATGCATAATGGGTATCTCATGTCAGTTCTTGTTGAGCAAATAAAGGATAAATGTACTATGTGATTAAACTATATGTACATAGTTTTGGTCAAAAAAACAGCATTATGTTTTTTAAGTTTTACTTAAATTGGCAATAAACACGACACAAACTATGTCCGTAAAATATATAGGGTTACGGGACCATAGATTCGTCTCCATGTATTGAAGTATGCAAACAGAACAATCACAAGCCGGTTCCGGTTTGAATAGCATACAAAAGAAGCATTGAATCGGCGTTTGACTTAATTATGCTGGGAGGTGTTTCACCAAGATAAGAATGACTTTACGCACGACTTTACGTTCGACTGGTATCCCTTCTTCCGCTTAATCATTTATAATATTGCACGCATTCAGCGCAAGAAGGGATACCAGTCAAACGTAAAGTTGTGCGTAACTTTAAGAACGACTTGCTGAAACACCGCCCAGAAATAGTTTATAACGTGTTTTAATATATTGACGGTTTTTATATTACAAGGAATGGAAATCTTTAATAATAATAATACCTCTTATTTACCCGGGGTAGCCACTTTCAGCTGTAGGCCTAAGCTGTTCTTCAATGGGCCCTGTATAACATAAAGTTATCATTACCCTTCTCCATTCTTAAATACCGAGCGCCTGGCAAGAAGGCAGGTGGTCCCATTTTTATAAGTCTTTGGTATGACTCGGCCGGGAATCGAACCCACGACCTTCCATTCATGGGACAGACGCTCTACCACTGAGCCACACATGTCCGGCTTTACTATTAATCAAAAGCAAATGAAGTAAAACACCTTTCCACTACAGCTAATCTATCTTATTATAAATAATTTTAAAAAAAGAATAAATTTAACATACCCGTTCTGCAATTTTTGCTTTCTTGATAACCTTCAGTGATGCAGGCGAGGATTAGATACGCATTCTCCACCGCTGACGTCATCTTTTCAATAATATCACCACCTAGATTGGCAAAGAACAAGAATACATCAATTCATTTCAAAATTGATAAGAATTATTGTAAATATAATTATGATGTAATAATTATGTAAAATAGATGAAATTTATAATACTAAGGGGTGTTGTTCAAAAGTTGTAATTGATCGCAAGTTACGGTTGATTGGAACTTGCCAATCAAAATCATTGTTTCATGCGCGTCTTGTTGAATGCGCATGTCGCGCGCAAATGGAAATGTGCGTTACAATTTGTAAAGTTGCAGTTAATTTTGAACAACACCCCATAAGTCGTTCTAAGCGCCAATGTTGCATTAAACGTGGGTTGTCGAAATTGGTGGATGGATGTTCGAATCCCACACACAGCGTTGCTTTCCTCGGGCAAGAAATTTAACCAAATCGTGCTGCACTCAACCCAAGTGATGTCAACGGGTGACGACATAATGCAATTTTTGGAATGCAGAGATATATCAAATAAATAAATCGTGAAATAGTCAGGTTATTGTGGGTTTTCGAAATAGATGGACGGAAGCCTGTGGTGGGCAGAAAACGAATGTGAGTTAAATTTCGTACAATTCATCTTTTGATTTATCCTGAAAAACATTAAATTATCAATACTAAAGTTTAAAGTAAGAGTTGTTATGTGAACTAGTTTTGTGTATACTACCAAACATTTGTAGGTGCATGGTACTGCCAACTATCAAATTATTATTTTTTTTTTTTTTTGCATCACATACCCTTTAATGCACTGCCATGGCAAAATCTTGTTATTCTAATCTTGTGACTTGGGGAAGTATCGAAGCATGTAATCAAAACAACTTTTTGTTTTGCAAGTAAAGGAATAATATTTCATACCTTGGTGATGAAATATTTTGAATGATAAAATTCCAAGCATACTTTTGTCATTGTTTATAGAGCGAAGGTATGCTGATGACCTCTTTGGCAATTTTTCTAGATAGCACGCGCACCCCGCCTCCAGCCCGTCGCCCCTTTGAAATTATAACAGGAAAAACACTTAGGGCATGATAACTAGCCCGTTGTTTTTATTGGAATGTAACATGATTAATCTATTTCCGTAAAATCGAGTCGAACATATATTTAATGCTCCTTTTTAATAATGCCTTTGAAATGTTAATCGGCTTTAATTTGTTATGCCTGCACAATTAAATACATGACGTACGGATGTATTGTCCCATGACACACTTGATAAAAAAAATCGTATCGTGTTAATGTTGTGCCCATATAGACGCAAAATTATTTTTCATTATGGACGCACAAAACATAAACACACACATACATTACATACATACAAATACGCGCACAATTATAAACGGCTTATGTAAGGCGCTTGAAACCTGTTTATGAGAAGTGCCTGTGCGCTCTAAAAAGGTGTTTTAACCCGGTTCTAGCTGTGATGCCCTCATGCATTTTAAAGAACATGGTATTAACACCCATTTATCTTACTTGGATCAAGTGCAGCATGCTCAGCGCAAGGTGGATAAAGTGTGTTTTGCATGAATGAAAATTTTAGCTCAAGCCTGAGAATGTTCCTTACAGGCCTAGTTGTAAATGAACCTGTCTATAGAGACCACCTAGTCTTTGAGACTACGCTTCTTGTCTCCATTGGGCGGTCTTTATAGACAGGTTTGTCTTGTACCTAAACATATTATCCATGTTTTTAAGTATTTGATATCAAGCCGAATTAGTTTGAATAATAATTTTCTCTTGGAATTTAGAGACTTTGGACGGATCTGTTTACAGAAATATTGATGTAAAGTTTTTAGTGAAATTAAAAGAAAATTTGAATGATTGATTGATTATAATAAGAATCGTAATACATGTAATTTATATAGCACAGGTATTCACTTTAATGCGGAGTGATCAAGGCGCTTTGTATTATTACTATTACCCTGTCTTTAGCTCCTACCACCAGCGCTAAAGCATTTCAAGGATTATGTTTTCCTGCCAGGTAAACATTATGGCCCGTATTCTGATGTCAGGTTTAACTTAAACCAGAGTTTAAATCTGTGATTTAAGTATGGTAAGCCAAAAGAGGCTTGAATCTATAACAGTCAGAGTTTAATTTACCAGTAAATTAGGCACTCATAGTATTAAAAACTGTCCTGGAATAAAAACTTAGATAGTTTTCTACAATATTTGAGCATGGGAAAAGAAAGCAGTTTACATAAGAATTATACAGTTTAAGGAAAGTTTTACCACATTGGGCTACCCATACTTAATCCACAGATTAAAACTCTAGTTTAAGTTAAACCTGACATCAGAATACGGGCCAATGATGATATTAGCGATTCTATCGAGAAAAAAAATTGATCAAATATTTTCATCGTCCTTGAGATTGAATCTGCTGTTACTAATCAAACAAAGCGAGACGTCAAAACAAAGGTTGAACTCTGCATGTGATTTCGTTCCTTTGATCTTTTTGTTTTCGATCGTAAGGTGCGATTCTAATATAATTGTGAAAAAGATGTGTACAATTTATTCAGTGTATGATAATATTTACAGGTTCTGTCTGAAAGATGATAGAATAATTTCATCGTCCTTGCGATTGAATCTGCTGTTTTTAAAGCCCAACTACAGTTTTGGTAAAGATTAAGAAATGTGAGTTTTACGGGATGTTCATCATGACGAATATGTCTTCCATACTTTTTAAGATCATAACATCATTTTTACGAAATTATTCTTTTTGAAAATTGGAATTTCAATCATTGAGAAAGAAAATGTTGATTTAGTTTCGGGGTACCCGGGACTGAGATCTCTCGGACTCATTCAAAACAAACTTTTTTCAACATGTGCATGATACTATATTCCATTTTATTAACATTTGAAGAGAAAATTGGGGACAAAAATATTCGCTTCTAGCAAAACTTTACTGCATGGGGCTTTAATTGAACAAGGCTAGACGTCAAAACAAAGGTTGAACTCTGCATATCTTTCAGTTCCTTTGATCCCTTTGTTCCCAGTCGAAAGGTGTGCTCCTGAAATGATTATTGATACTGAAAGGAGAATTATGCCATAAACAAAGGTGTTTTGTTGCCTAAATCTATTGATATGGAACGCGGTAGTTTTTCAAGGTTTCGCAATTTTCTTATTTACATTGATATCATTGTGAATTGCGTTGTTTTGAGTTATCAAGCGTGTAAATTACCATATTGCGATGATATGGATCCAAAAAGAGACTTTTTCAAAATATTTTCAACATTAATCACCATCAAATAATAAAGTCAAGTTTTATCATGTACTATATACATGTATCTATTTAAACATTTTAACGCGTTGTGATTGCTTCAAATGCAATTTATTTCATACAAAATGTTCATTATTACGTGTTAAATCCGTTAAACACGATAAAAACTATTTTCAAAAAGTTAAGTCGAACGGAGACAATAGACTCGTACGCCGTGTATTCAACTGTGCAGACACAACAATGACAAGTCGGTTCTGATTTCATAGCATTACAAAGAACCATTGAAATTGCGTTCGACTTAACTTTTCGAAAATAGTTTATATCGTGTTGTAAGAGAGAAAAGATGGTGATGCCGTTTTAATGTGTTGATGTTATTACTGTGGTATCTATAAACATGAAAAAACACATATCATTTTACATCGCTGTGTCAATATTCTGAGCAAGGTCATGTTTATGTAATACATTTCTGGCAGGTCAAAAAAGTTAGGAGCATTTTAAAAAAAGTGGATATGTCATAATCATAGTCTGTTACAACATATGTTGAAATGTGCAAATAACAAAATCGCATTAATGCGAAGTTTGCCTTCGTTCTCTCTGGCAGCAACTGTTGCACTAAGAATAAATATAATTAAATGATTAATTCGTACTCCCATTTGTATATCTATGAAATTAAATTGTTTTATAAACCATTGTCTTTGTTGAACTTCCCAAATAGATGATAATGATAATGATAGTAATGCACAAAGCGCTTAAAAACATTTCGCGGTGAGCGCGTTATAAATGCTGTGTATTGTCATTATCAACTGCACGGCCCCATTGAAAAACAGCATGTGCTGAATTGGGTTTTTAACCGTGTTTAAATAAATGTATCAAATCAAATCAAATCAAACACTTACTCATAAAATCCTCGTCCATCCAAACGTTATAGCCTCTACTCCTCAGTTGGTTCTTGATCTCTCTCATGACTGTCTTTGAAGGATTCTCCCACCTGTAGCTAATCATGATGTGTTGTTGAGGCTTCTCCTTTGACGTAGAGGCCGGGCTAGACCCTGACCCTGGATCTGCCGTAGTTTTCGCCGGAGTTTTCACCTCCTCGGGTAGTTTCGAGCTGTAGATTTCGAAGAGAGCTCCTTTGCAGGCGCGGTTCAGTGCAGGGTCGGGGCCGCAAGAGAGGTCAATTAGCTCTGCATGAGGTTATAAAATAATAAAAACTTACATCGAAGTGTTTCCAGCGATTTGGCTTTAGAAACAAGCGTTCATTGATCGACAATGTGCCAATTTTGGGTTGGAATATATTATCGAACATAGACAACTGTTATTTGCAATGCCGTACATGAATTTCTTGTTAAATTAGTCCTGTCTGTGTTAGAGAGAAAAATATTACAGCCTGCGCCTTAATCATGCTTGTATATTTAATTTATCCTGACAGAAAATTGTCATTTTAGAAAGTAAAAATAAAGTGTAGAAATAAATACGTTGTTCAAATACAGGCATTTGTTTGCCTGTTCAGTGTATCTTTTTAGAAGTGATGGGTATAAATAGGTTTGTTTGGACTCGTTAAGTTGTATTAGAATAGCCAAAATTGCAATATGAAACAGCTGGTAACATATATGTTACGCTGAAATAAGATTAATTTTGTTTTCAATTATATTCGAGGTCGATCAACTCCCAAAATAACCTCAACAAAATTAAACAATTATGATTTGGACATTTTAAAATAGCAACACATTACAGATTAAACACATGTTTTTAATTTAAAAATATAGCAGAAGTAGGATTACAGGCCTCTAAAGTGAGGATAATGTGTAAAGCTTCCCTGGACCCTTCACAAGCGGCACTTCTTTACCTCTTTTATGGGACATTCGATATAACCCATCGACTACTGGAACCAGGTAGTCACGCACAAAGTGTATTGAAGCTACAGAATTCAGCGTTTAAAGGGTTAACTATTGTCCTTACCTTTGAGAATTTCGTGTTCCTCCCGCAATTTCTCCTTGTTCTCGAGTCGGAACGCCAGCTGCCAGATCCCCTCTGCGGCATGCCTCTTCTCCTGTGCCGTACAATCCATCTCTAGCATTCTCCCTAGGATAGCGATGCCGTCCTTCTCCGCGATCAGCCGTTTGTTCTCGTCGTTGATTGCCAGCTGCTCGATACCCATAACGAGCTCGATTGAAGACAGCGTGAAGGTGCGTCCGAACGCGTCCGTGGTGGAGTCCCTAGTGATTCGGATCCTGTGCTCGATTGTCTCCAGAGACTGCTTCAGCAAGGAGAGAAGCTTGTCCACGCAGGCGGCGTTTGTGGTTAACTTATCTGCTTCCTCCTTGTCGACCATGTAGGAGAGAGCCATGAAGGCACAGGCTTGGGTGATCAGGTCTTCCGATGCTGCTAGGTTCTCGAAAGCTGGGATGACGCGTCGGTGGTTTCTGCGGATATCCTCAACCCTCCTGCAGGCGTTGTGCAGGGTGTTGAGGACGTTAAACAGGATCTCAGTTGCCCATTTATTAGGCGTGCCTTTGTCCTGGAGGGACATCACCCAGTCTATCATCAAGGAGATGCCACCTTCTTCCTCGAGGTGCAAACAGAAGGCGTCGGATTCATCGGTGTAGTTCCAGGCAGTTCCTGCAAGAGCGCGGAAGAAGTCGTACGATCGTTGCGCGTCCTTCCGGAGAGTTTCCCCCGAGGGAGGATCGGTGAATCGCCGGAGTAGGTCCACCTTCTCCCAGCAGGTCGCGAACATACGGGGAAAGTTGGTCCGCTCTGCCATGAGGTCACCTAGTCTTTCCTGGTCCAAGGCAGAGTGTCCAGACGTCTCCTTCACCAGGGCGATCCCTCTGACGCAAGTCTCACAGATCATCTTCGGACATCTCTCGACATGATCGACCGCGTTGACGATCACGGATAGAGGCTCCTGGAGCTTCTCGGGGACGTTGTCCATGTCTGGGGCCACATCTCCCGCCGCCGTAGCCGTCGTCGTCGTCGTTGAGCCGCGAGGACGGATGTTGTCCCGCAATCGCTTCATCCACGTGAACGGCATCGCTCTTCTTATAGCACTGAAACCAAAAATGATAAAGTTACCCATTTATTGTGGTATCATCACTAGACACTAAATCCCTGCACTTATTAATACTCCCGCAAATGGTTGCACCAAACTAAAATGAATGTCGGCACACCAACCGATTTTTATATGCTTTTGATTCCAAACAATGGATCCACCAGAACAATCCTAGGTATTTTTTTGCTCTCGAGAGGAAATTAAAAGAATGATCATGATAATAACATGGGCATTTGAATTGCAAAATTTTATCCGATATAATGTTGTAATATGTAAAAGATTGCGCAATACATATATAAACATTATGATATTAGTCATTTCTCGACTATCTCTTCCGCTGAGAGTGGTGGTACCTTTCCGGTGATGGTTAAGTTACTTTATGTATTTTAGTCCTTGTCCAAAGCCATAAGGCTTGGTTTGATGTGGGGTTGGTTTATTTAGCTAAATACGCTATGTTTTGTATCTCCCTCTCTCTCCCTCTCTCAGTCTCTCCCTCTTTCTATCTCTCTTTCTCTCTCTCTCTCTCTCTCTCTCTCTCTCTCCCTCACTATCGTCCTTCATTTGAACTTCAGCTAAAAAGATCAACCCACTAATAATTCAAATTGTTTTCCAATGCCATACAATCATTTTAACAAAATAGATCAACATGCTTCCATTTAAAGGGTATCTGAGGTGAAAAAGTATGATGCATGAAAATACCCAAAATAACTTTATTCGACATAATGTAGATTACTAGGAGTTAGAAGCATACGAACTTTATCTATCCATTATTGCTAAAATACTGATAATAAATACTGATAATGCTGAAATAAATAAATAAATTGATCTTTCACGGTCGACTTAGGCTCCGTACGTCCGATTTTGGCTCCGTGTAAGCATTTTAGCTATGCGTGTGCGTTCTCTTATGTAAGTTACAGAAAAGCAAGAAGACAGTATTTATGTAATAAAAAAGAATGAAGGCCGAGGCAGCATATTGAAATGATCTCGTCTTTCCCCTGGATATGCCTGTGCTGGGGCCTGTAACATAAAATAGATACGATAAATCTAAAAATCATCGTATCTTTACACGCATTACCATAGACTTACGATCAAAATTTACCGTAGTATAATTGGATATTTTTTGTTACAAGCCCCTCTAATGACCAAACTCTTAACAGATAATCGAAACTGTCTGTTCTGTCATGTCTATAATTAGCCATAAAACAAATCTGTAATTTCGAAAGTATAACAATATATGTAATTTATATAGCGCACGGCTCCACTCTGCTGAGAGCTCAAGGCGCTTTGCATTATTATTACCCTGGCTTTAACCTGGCGTACACCAGCGCACATGGCATTTCAAGGAATAAATATTCCTTCAAGATACCCATTCGTATTTACTGGGTTGAGTGCAGCACAATATGGATGAATTTCTTGCTGAAGGAAATTAACGACATGCTGGGTCGGATTTGAACCTACAACCCTCTGGTTGAACCACTACACCACGGCTATTAAATGATATCTTTACAGCCCTGATCACGATTCCCTGTCTCGTGACGAAAATGTTTGGATGTCGTCAATCGATCGACCCTCTGAAAATGTCCTGACCTGAATTCATTTATTCGTAATAATAATAATAATAATAATGCGTCTTATTTACCCAGGGTAGCCGCTTCAGTTCTTCGAACTGTTCTCCCAGCAGGCCCTGCAATAACATAGAGCTATTATTACCCCGGTTTATTCGATTCTGACATGCATGCATACAATGTATACACATTTTCCACCCGCTGGGGAGTATTCCAGCAAGGTGCTGCAATTAGCACTGAATGCTAAATTGACCATATGGTCACCTCCAACCAGTCCCCAATCACAACTGGATCGAGTGCAACAAAGTGCGGGTACATTTCTTGCTGAAGGAAATTAACGCCCTGGGTGAGATTTGAACCACTGACCCTCTAGTTAAGAGGCGAGAGTCCGAACCACTACACCACGACACTCCGACATTCATTGTTTAATTTTGGAAATTCACAACAAAATTAAAATTATAATGCAACCTACAATATAATTTTCAAATGATATTTGGCTTTTCACTAATCGTTCTATTCAAGCCATATTTTTCTTATGATTTGTGTTATGGAAAATCAAAAGATTATTAAAAACAAATCCAAGCTACTGACAATTTTCTTTCAGAAAAAAATTAAAGGAATCACTTGAGGGCATCCAAACAATTTTGTTTTCGCCTAATCGTGACTTGATTGTAATTACTGACATTCAAATTGATATCATATATGACAAATTACGGTATAAACTGTCATCTTTCACATTGATTGCCTTTGCGATTAGTCACACGTTATTCGGTCGCAAAGATATTAAAGTAAATTAGTTTCATTAAATCTAATTGCCATTTGCTTAAATATTTTTACGCCACATGATCATTAATAAATCTTCAACAGGCTCTGTGTCGTTTTTTTTTGTTACCACGCTCTCTCCTCTCTCTCTCTCTCTCTCTCTCTCTCTCTCTCTCTCTTTCTCTCTCTCTCCCCCTCTCTCCTCTATCCTCTCTCCTCTCTCTCTTCCCTCCCTCAGTGAGCTACAAATTTACAAATTCCCCATTTTTTGTACCAGGAAAACCCATCAATTCGAAATTAAACTTTTTTAAATTATTTTTATTTATTTGCTTGTTTTGATTGAACTTATTAGTTTCGATTTCGCCCCCGTACTTTTCTTTTTCCTGTTTAGAAAATTAAACGCTCTCCAAAATAAAATAAAACAACATACCGCCGACATTAACATTTTTTCTTCTTATAGTAAAAAAAAAAGGTCATGCCCCATATACTTTGCGTAATGTACTAGAAAAGTATCATCAATGATAATTAATGTAAAATAAACAATTTTAACTGATATAATTATAAAAAATAATGACAATATTGATAATTCTATAAATATTTTGACTCATCAGGAAATTATAAGAATATAGATGTATTAATATTTATGAAGATATAAAACAATATTTATTATTGTATATGATAATAATAAACAACATTAATAAATAGCAACGACAAATGTGGTAATTGTATGAAAAAAAAATAAAACGTCCTGCGTACACTCTTTGAGCGCAAGCCGTAACGTCAGTCCATCGTCTGATCAGCGTAAACGCTGGGCTAACGCAGGCTAAAAACATAAAGGCCACTGCACAAGGCTGACTCACAATTTGCTCTTTTAGCCTTCGACGTTCCAGCGTTTTTTTTAATCATAAACGCTCCCCGAGCGCACAGTAGTCGCTGATCAGACGGTAAATTGACTTTCGGCGTGCGCTACACCGAACGTCAGTCCACCGTATGACTTGAGTCTTTGTGCGTCCAGGGAGCGTTTTAAATTTTCGAAAACGCTTGGCCGACGCAAGATAAAAACGCAAAGGTGTAATTTAGCTCTAACTCGTGAGTTGACCTTTAGACACACCTCAAAAACTGAATGAATGGTATATTTGACCCTAGTTTGTAAACATCGTGTGAAAGTGAATACTTTGCAAATATAACAATCACCCAAAAACATTTACCAAATTTGTAAAGCACCCTCGAACGAAACTTATCACTTCAACTAATGCATCAATTTCAAACAATTTTCAATGAATCAATGAAGTTGATTAAACAGTAATGTTAGATACTTACATTACACTTGTGATTATTCCAAATAGTGTCCTTATTCCAAATTATTCGTTGACCACTGCGTACCAAGGGNCTGGAATGCACCTTTTTAGATGCAATACTGCGCTAGTTTTGTGAAAATCAAACCACTCTGCAGAGTGCAAGGGAATTCGAATCCATGCTCACATGCGCAAAATCGATGGCGACTTTAAAATGCATTTAAAAAAAAATGACTTCTTAACATAACACAGTGTCTGTGTGAGGATGTCAAAGGTAAAACGCAGTACATGTACTTCTTTCTTTAGTCTGTTTGCACGTTATATAACTTTTTGTTTTGCTTTTACATCGAAAGGGTGCAATAATGTACCTTATAAAGATTTACCGCATATCGCACCCTTTCTGCGAGAGTTTTGCGCCTTTTGTGCCCTTATGTTTTTCTTAGACCCTATTTACACCAAAATGGAGGCCCGAGACTTCTTCCAGAGGTAGTCCGGAATTTGGGCCGGCCCGAGGCCTCCTTGGTGTTTTCACCAAGCTTTAGGCCGAGGCCGGCCTCGTGCCGGCCTTTGTGCCTGGTGTAAAAGGGGTCTTAGTTAGTGAATTTGTGGAATGCTCAGAGAATTTTAAATCGGGTCAATTTCCCATCAGAAATGATTATAATCCCTTTCTTCTTCTCAATATCTTTCTCTTTCTTCACCTTTTTCTGTTCATTCTCCTTTTCTCTCTTTTTTTTCTTCTTCTTCTGTTAGTTCCTCTTTTTGTATTCTTATTTTGTTACTGTTTTCCTTCCTCTTTTTCTTCTTCTTCATTTTGTTCTTGTTTCTTCTTCTCCTTCCCCCTTCTCCTCCTTATTTCTACTTTCTACTTGTATTTTCGCTCTCCATCTCCATTCTCCCCTCACGGTGTCTCAAATTCTTGCCAAATAATTTGGTCGATGAATTGCGCATTGGTGATTGATACAACAGTTTGTATTAAAATGAATAGCGCCATCTGTCCAAAGCGCCTAGAAGCATTGGCATAAGGCGCTATACAAATGTGGCTTATTATTATTATCATTATCTGTGCTCCAACGAAACTTTTATTGCAGTAGCGCCATCTAGTGTTTCTGCAAGAATTCTGATATTAGGACAGTCTAAAAACTATTTTCTGCTTTCTTTTTCACCTTAGTCACTTACGCTCTATTTCTCTGTCATCAGGGATCCTTTTAACAGCTGTTATCAAGTGATTTTTTTAAAATATAATCCATCTTTTAAGTATCGTATTCCGTTTTTGTCAGTTTTATTTTCAAATACCTTCACAATTTATGCAATGCAGTTCTGATCACAAAATCTTATATGTACTGTACAATGATACCAAAGTTTTAAATGTGAACATTATCATTCGCTTTCATGCAGTATCCTGAGAGATAAATATTCTATTTTGTACATTCATAATGCAGTTTAGTTCATATCTTTATAATTTATTGTCGAAGATGGTTCAATAATTATCGTTCTTTTTAGTGTTTGGACATTAAAAAGTCCATTTTCACTTAGTTCCGAATCAAATCATGTGAGCAATAGAATAAAAAAAATACAGTTAAATGTTAATTTTTACTCATCCGCATTTTAAGCTACCCAATTTCCTTACTTTCTCTTTCCCCCCCCCCCCCCCCCCCCCCCCCCCGTTATCTCTTTCCCTATCCCTCTCAATCTCTCTCCATTTCTCTCTTTTAATTATTCAAACTTTCTCTTTCACTTTTTCCATCTCTTTCTCTCCATTCCCTATCCCATTTATACTCTTCCTCTATCTCTTTCCTATCCCTTTCGGTTCTCTTTTGTTACTGTCTAAATTGTTAAGTTTCGTCTTCCCCATTCCCTTTCTTTCTCCTTCTCTTCCACCCATCATCTTTTTGGCCTATTTTCTCCCTGCATCCCCTCCCTCCCCCTTGCTCCTCCTCCTCCTCCTCCTTTAATTTCTTCCTATCATTCCCTCCTCCACATTCTTCCCGTAATCTTTCTCCTCTAGACCAACCTTCCCTCTCTCTCTCTCTCTCTCTCTCTCTCTCTCTCTCTTTCTCTCTCTCTCTTCCTCTCCGTAATTTTTCTCCCCTAGACCCCCCCCCTTTTCTCTCTCTCTTTTCCTCCCTCCGCCCTCCTCTCTCTCCCTCTCTCTCTCTCTCATGTTATCACTTTCCACTGACCGCTCTCGAAATCTATGATTACCTTTTTTCGAGGCTTGCGTAGCTGAACTATTTTGTCTACGAATATGAAAACGTCAACTTTTACCCTTTTAATTTTGGGTCACGTGACGAGAGGTAGAACACGAGATGGCGCTTGGTAAGATAACGACAAACCAGAGATCTGGGTTCTGTAACATCAAATATAAAATGAAAATTACGATAAATATGAATTAATTTATCAATTCATTTATTTCTGGTTATTTATTCATTAAAGTTTTCTTTGAAAACCAGGATACCCTCGTTTAACTTTTAAAGCCACAAGGCCTGCCTTGCAAGAGAGCCCTGCCAAAACACAAAGTATAAATACAGAATTAACCATATAGTAGGGTCTACTATGTAATCCCGTAGGATTTTTGTGCTAAAATTGATATTTTTGGCTAACTTTGTCAATTTTGGGGTGCTGAATCCAAAAAACTTTGGTTCCAATTTTTTCGACCACGTCTTCAGCCGCCATTTTGAATTTCAAAATGGCCGCCATGGAAAATCAATATGAGGCCATATTTTTGTGATTTTCTACACTTAAGTTGATTTTTATGACCAACTTTGATGATTTCAGGGTTCTGAATCCAAATATTGCTGGTTCCATTTCTTTCCACTACAATTTTAGCCGCCATTTTGAATTCCAAAATGGCCGCCAATAAAAACATATGGGGGGCAATATTTTCATGTTTTCTTCAGTATAATTGAAGTTTATGACACACTTTGATGAATTTGGTGCGCAAAAAAAAAAAAACAATGGTTCCAATCTTTTTGACCACGTCTTCAGAAGCCATTTCCACCATTTTGAATTTAAAAATGGCCGCCATGGAAAATCAATATGAGGCCATATTTCGTGATTTTCTGCACAAAAGACTAATTTTCTGACCAAATTTGATGATTTCGGGCTTCAGAAACAAAATATTGATGGTTCCATTTGTTTAGACTACGCCTCGAGACGCTATTTTGAATTTCAAAATGGCCGCCATAGAAAACATATGTGGGAATATACACCGTATCCATTGTATGGTTTCAAAATGGCCACCGCAGAATAGTTATTTTGGGCTACATATTTGGTGTTTTCACTAAATATGAATTTTCTTACCAATTTTGATGATTTGGTGTGTTGAGCAAACAAATGTTGGTTCTATTTATTTCAGCCATATCTTGAGATGCCATTATGAATATCAAAATATTTCACCGCCATAGAGAAAACATTTGAGACTTTGTTTGATATGTTTTCTGCATCATAAAGGATTTAGGGGTGCCGATTCTAAATGTTTTTTATATTATCATTATTCTATTATGTTTCGACCAGACATTGGACCATCGTTTTTTTTTTAAAAAAAAAATCCAATTTTGGGATAATATTTTGCGCTTTATGAACAACTATGCTGATTTTGCGCGCTAATTCCAAAAAGTCTTCAGTTCAATTTGTTCCCACTCCTCCTTTCTCGACATTTCCATTTTATTTCGCCATATTTCGTGATTTTTTTTTTCTGTGAGGATTTTTCTGTCAAACCTTTAATGTGGAACTTGGGGTGTTTAATCGATAAGATTTTACTTTCGTTTTGTTTGAACCTTCGACTTTTTATGCTGCAGACCCAATGATTTCCATCGACTACCAGAGAGCATAAGTCTAAGGCAAATATGATTTTGTTCTAGACTATCGTCCATTACACAATATTCGCTTTAAAGATTAAGATAAATACCAGGCAGATATTAAATGACCATGGGTGACAGATGAGAGAAACACTTTGAGAATCATAGCAGATTAATGAAGACTTTCAGAATGGGAGATCTTCAGTTCTTCGACATACTCCAGGATGGAGCCTGCTATATGCTTGATTTGTTTGTGGATAGAGGCATACGATGGTAAATTGAGATAGTTGGGTAATAAGAAATCTTCTCCCATAAACACCAGAGCTGATGCTGGCCATGCAGTTCCCGGACAAACCTAAGCCACATATGCATAGCTCCATCCTCATCAACCCCTGAAACATATAATGGGAGGGATTCTAATTGACCTCTTGGTAATCTCCGTGACAGTGTTAATAGCCTACTTACCATCAAAACAATGAGGTTAGGGGCATGTAGGCACTCCCTCCCCCTTTTTTTTTTCTTGCAAGTGAGTTTTTAGATATGAGGGGAAGTGTGTCTGCTCATCATCTTTTTCAAATGAAAACTCTAACTACGGGCCTGATCCCTGATGTACGTATGTCATGCCAGTGTTACGGAATGCATGCTCTGGCACTTTAGAAGAATGGACCTGCCAAGAGTGGCTCCTTGCACTCAGTACAAATTATCCACCTCGGAATTCATATAGCCCAAGCCAGCAAGAATTTGACTTGAAGAAGGAATGTTTCCTGTGAGATTCTCCTTTTCCAAACGATGATATGAACCTGATCTTAAATGTCATCCTGAGAAATGATGCTTTTGGAATAAGGACTTTCTTGAGGAAGCTCTGTCTCGAGACAGATGAGATGATCTACGAGTTCTAGATTAAGGGGTATTGTGAGATGGAAATGCATTCAAGATCTGATAATTGGTTTTAATGTCTCAGACTGTCTCAGAAACGGTTAGAACGCATGGGAATGGTGCCTTCAGATGCAATACTAATGTGGATAGTGGAACAAAACACCTGAGCCAACTCATGCCTTCTGTAGTTGATTCAAGCCATTTAATGCAGTAATACAACAGACATTTCTGTTCTTTAATTGATGGTATTGGTTGATACTTTTTAAACCTTGTATTTCACATGTGCAACCATTACGCAATGAATGATTTACCTAAGATAGGAATCCCCTGAAAGTTTAAGTTCCCCTTTTTACATTTTACATCATTATTGACTCAATTTAGCTAGCAATGAAACAAAATGTGTTAATATTCAGTAAGCATTCACAAGA
>BQKZ01008278.1:0-17636 GCA_036244855.1 Temnopleurus reevesii | reverse complement strand
AAAAAACTCGTTCCACGATCTAAATTTCTTTAGGAGGTTGGCGATTTCACCAGAATGTACGGTATCTGATATACCAATGTATTCTAAGTTTAGTGCCCGAGTTCTGCAAAAAACTCGTTCCATAATCTATAAATTTCTTTGGAAGTTTGGAGATACCAATGCACTTTAAGTTCAGTGCCCAAACTCTGCATAGAAGACCTGTCTGCCTGTTCCGTGATCTTGGATGTTGGCGACTTCTTCTTTGTAAAGCTTGATTTGGCGTCTCATCTGCTAATTGCGCACGTGCGAGCATTACGTAATCTCCTCTGCAATGATGGGTACATTTAGCTCACTATTTACTGAGTGATTCATCAAAAAGCATCGGACCTATTCTGCACCAGACATAGGGAGATAACACCGTTTTGTTGAGAAAAGTTTTCAGTCAATGTATCATCTTTGCCCGGGACACTCGCTACTGAGTTACACTTACACGGACTTTTCTTTTGGTGGTTGAAGATGAAATTCGACGATGTGTTGGCGAGCGTTGGGGAGTTTGGAAAGTACCAGCGACGACTTTATTATATTCTTGACATCTTTAAGTTCACAATATCATGGGCAGAGTTTATTCACGTCTTCATCAATATAAATATCGACCACTGGTGTGCGGTAAGAAAAAAATATCCTAATATCTAGGTTTCATGAATTATGATTTTTGTAAATAGGCCTAGTTATACTTGCCGTGCTGTGAATAATTGAAAACAGGAAAGATATGAAAGATTAAGATATGAGTGAAAGGGGGAAAAACCTTTGCATCTTCTCATTGTCAACTCATTTGGATTTTTCTAGCACTAGATAATTATAGAGACTGATTATCAATCAATTGAAATTACATTCATTCGAAGATACGCATTTCCCCAATTTTGTTTCATCTAAAGATTTATAGATGTAAAGATATATATTATAATATTCAAGGATATTAAAACGCTAATCAATATAATTTACTCTTTTGTATATGTGAATACATTTACTGTAAAAGTGTTTACACTTTTAGTTCAATTAAAAGATGGACGCCGTAGACTTTCGATTTAATTTTATTTTTTTTTGCAATTTTATAGAACCGGCTTCATTCTTATTCGTTTGCAAGATAATCTCTAATGAAACCAAAAATATGAATTAATCGAGATGTGTCGGATTAAAGCGTAAATTTTGGTTTGTCGAGACTTCTTTGATAGAAAATTCTAGATCAAATAAGTTTTATGTGCATGACAAATATGAGCATATCAATTATTACGTCGGTGATATGAATAGTTTGGTAGAAACGCATAAAAAATGTAAAAATAAAACTGTTGATGAATTCATTTTAATTTAATACGGAAACAGAACACAAATTTGATTCGATAAAAATTAGTAAGGTGAAGATATATATTTATCAAAATCACCCCAAACCTGACACCCCAGTTTCAGTGGAGATATTTTTTCCAATATTGAATAGAAGATGAACTCTACTCCTACTAAATGAGTAAACAGAATGAACACATATTTCAACCATATATTTGTGTCAACACGCGCTCAGGCCATTTCATTTCATTCATTTTTTGAATTAGATAAGTGTACTTTTTCATCCATATATTATACTTTAAAAACATAATTTGTTTATATTTTTAATTAGATATGGATTCACAGTCGAATTACAATAATCAACCAAAGTTAAATTGATATTTAAAATAGCAATACGAAGAGAGGCCCAAGCAATGATTTTTAAGGGACGTCGTAGTTCTCATAATTTTATTTTTTTTGTATGATAATTTATAAATACAGCCGTTTGATTTTTGTTACGTAATTGGGTTGAAAAAAAAAAAAACGCAGGAAAAAATGTCGAGTACTGAAATGGCATGAAATAACAATCCATCATGCATTCCAAACGTATAAACAAATACACTTTTAATCGGTCGGTCGGAAATTCAATTAGAAATATATTTTTTTAAAGATTTTTCAGAATAAAAATTCACATCTGATCGATATTTCCATCTTCACATGTTGTATTTTGTATACATTTCATTCGTTCAATGGTTCAATTTTGAATGACATTTGTCGATTCTGCTATAAAAACACCACAACATACAATTTCATCGATACATATGCACATGGGTACTAATATACAAACGAGTCCCAAGAAATAGTTCTTGAGGGAGGTCTGCATTTTCATATTTTAATCAAACATTACAACAATGACTACAGCCAAATATAATGTTACATAATTGGGCTGAAATAAAGATATAGAAAGAAAAAAAATGTCGAAAGCTGAAATGACATGAAAGGAAAAATATATTAATACGATCGTATGATGATTTGACTTATCTTATAGGTCCGTCAAAATCAATTCAAAATATTTTACGATATTTTTTCATATTTTTATACTCATGTTTTGACATTCTGAAAGAAAATATTGGTTACCCATACGTGAATGGACATTCATTTTGTTCGTGACATACTTGAAAAAATCTTTAAAACATCATTAAATTACTTATTTTTATGGACTATCAATTTTTAATACTTTCTGTTAATAAATTTACACTCGATTGATTGATATCCCCATGAACATAAACTTTATGATATAAACCTACAATAATACAACAGGATTTTTGTCCATTGTTTGATGTGTTATTTATGCGTTCTCATTTTTTTTCGCAGACCCCTGAGCTACACTCGCAATGCGACCTGCACGGTTTGTCAGCCGACGCATGTAAACTGGCCATGAAAGAGGGTAGCATCCCATCAAACTACACATCAGATGGGGAACTGGAGTACGCACAATGCCAGAAATATAACGTGTCAGGAGTGGGATTCTGGCCCGGGATCGATCCATCCAATTACAGCAGCGGAACGATATCATGTGACGGTGGATGGGTGTATGACGACAACAAGTACAAATCATCGACAGTGTCTGATGTAAGAAATGTTATTATCTATATATTTTTATGGACCCCTTGGAAGAACAATGGTATTTGAATTCCTCTGAAAGGACATTCCAGCCAGTCTTTTCCTAATGCAAATTATTTTTACACTTTTATATTTATGTATTATATTCTGATTTTGTACTATGTTTTATGTTATATGTCTTTTTACTGATTTGAGAATAAAATACAATAGAAAATGTCACTTTTTTCAAATAGCGTTATATTTTTTCCCATAAAAGGCGGAAAAATGTTGTACATTTTTCTTGAACATTTTCCATGCGTTTTAAAACAAGTTGTATAATATATATATCGAGAATTAGAAAATATTCATCACCGAACTTTGATAAGTAAATAACTAACGGATTTTATCCTACGCTTCGATCCGTTCAATTCTAGAAGCCGCCCTCCCAGAACGCTTTCATAAGACAGGAATTATTCAAATTATAAAGTTCAATATTTTGAATTATGATTTTTTTTTTCATTTAAAACATCCCCCTTTTTAAGTACTTTTTTGTAAACTAACAATTTATTTCCATCAATTTTACCCTCGCTTTAAGAAGTGAAGAGAACCAAAAAAATTGTTATAAAATTATTGACAAATGACTTTTCATAAAATGTCGATATACATGTATATGCGAAAACTTCATAGAAATCCTATTTGTACTCATTAATTCTTGCGTATAACAACAAACTCGGGAGTTAAACAAAATACACCAATCTTTCCTACGACCTTAGTATTAGTGTAATTAGAATTATTAGACTGATTATTTGATACAAACATGACCCCTTTATTTTTTTAGAGGGCAAGGCTCTGCTACACGAACTTTTATCTGGGATAAAGACATTTTCTTTCTTACATTTCTGTCATTAAGACTCAGTTTGCTATTAATCCATCGACAACTGGATCCGGGTGATCCCAGCACAAAAGTCTACATGGTCTATGGAAACTTCAAAATTCAGTAGTCAATGGGTTAATTGTACAAACAACACTTCTTGGCTAATAAGATTAGACAAGGTGGTACAGTAGAACTCGCCCATTGAGCAATGTTTGAAGTGTGTTATCATGTTCATGATTATGGTAGCAATGACTCGGTGAAAATGGAGATATCATTCATTAAATATTTTTAACCCGTCTCTATGCCATAGTTACGATCAGCATAACATACCGCTGACGGTCATTGAAAGCAAACTAATGTGTCCAATGTATAAACACGGTTACGTAAGCCGTTTGTGAAAGGGATTTGAATCTCCGAATCTGTTTTTTTTTTTAATTTGTGCAGATGTTTGAAAGTCGTGAGTTTGCATAGACACGTCGAAGCACTACTATTGGCAATCCATGTTTTAAGAATAAATATTTAATGCTTTTGAGGCGATTTAAAATTGAATTCGGGATCCAGGCGAAAAAAAAGAGAGAAGTAAAATAAATTCATAACAAACAACCGACAAAGTCTCGTATTATCGTATGAATGAGAATATATGTACGACACATAACCTCAGATTTGAGAATTAGGTCAAAAATCTAATCGGAGCTATTCGGAGGTATGGCCAGTTTTCATCATTATGTGGAGGAATCAATGATGATATACTAATTCAATTTTTTTTCTAAATTTAGTTCCAAAAGCATCATAATTGTATTGACTGCTCTTTAATATCAAGGCTTTGCCAATTAGTTCTCGTGTATGCCTTTGAGTGTTTTTCATATATCATCTATTTCAGTAAACTTTAATTTGAACGCCAGTTTCTTCGTAATGATATCGCATTTGAACCCGATTTGTGATTGTGATAATCGAACTGCTCAACGATATATAATTTTATTCTCCTATCATGATCGCATTTGTAATATTTCGAAAGTCATGTTTTTAAACTTTGTTTTATTTAAACTCTGTGCTTACATCTCAGATAAATCTCTTTGCTACGCTTTCCCTCAATTGGTTGAGAAAACAAATTGGTTGAAAAGACAAAGTTTTATGCTAATTCATTTGTATTTTCATACGTTTTGATGGCTGTAAACAAATATATTATTTTTAAAAAATCGCCTGGATTTTCCCTAAAAGACAAACAAATAGATAAAGAGGGGTGGCAATTAAGAAATATATCTCTATTATCATGATTATCATGTTTTAATGAAGGCTAAAATGCCAAATGCGCTAAAAATAACTCATCGGCCTTAAACTAAACAATAACAAACATCGGTATTTATAAATATTTATTCGACCAGATAAAATTTTCTCAACTAATTACACTTCCTCCTTCAAAATGAGACAAAAGCAAATATAGAACACCGACGAAATCTACTAAATCGTGGAAGCATTGTGGTGTAGTGGTTTAGATTCCTTCCTATCCGCTATAAAGTGGGCAGTTCGAATCCCACTAATGGCTTTTTTTCATTCAGTAAGAAATTTATTCAAAATGTGCTGCACTCAACCCAGATGAAAATGGGTACCTGGCAGGAAGTTATTCCTTGGAATGCTTGAGCGCCTAAGTGGCTTGCTCACCAGTTAGAGCCAGAGTAATAATATGGTACCTTGTATCAAGCGCAGTAGGGCATATGCTATAGTGATTGTGCTATATAAATGGACCTATCATTATTATTAGAAGTAGCTAGTAGTAGTAGTAGCAGTAGTAGAGGTAGTAATAAACCCGTTTTTCCTCTTCCTGAACATGTTCTTTGCTTTCTTGATCTCATCTAAAAATAAAAATATTCAACTTCATCCAGGACTTTTGTTGACAATTCAATTCCATTTTCTTTTCATTAAAATACAATTGTAATCATCAAGATATTCAATGGGATATCAAGCACAATAGAGTATATGCATATAGTGATCGCGCTATATAAATGGACCTATTATCATGATTATTAGTAGTAGTAATAGTCAGCCTCGGGGTACCCGAGGCAAAAATTTTTTGCATATTTTAGGTTGATTATAATAATAATAGATGCAATTCATAATGCAATGTATAATCCATCCTGCTGGACGTTATAGCTTTACCAAAACTCATTCATTTTTCACACAATCTATGTTTACAGCATGACACTATATATTTTATTTTGTTTACATTTGAAGACAAGATTTGGGGACAAAAATATTCGCCTATAACGAAACCTAGCTTGAGCTTTAATATTTCCTTTTGTCACTGATTTTATTAAAAATAATAACGATAATTTATCGTTATATTGTTTCTTTCAAATAATTTCTCTACCCATCTGTCTCTTTATTTACACATCTATCATTACATGTAGTTCAACCTTGTATGCGGAGACGATGACTTGACGGAGCTTTCACAATCCATCTTTTATGTTGGCACTGCAGCGGGATCCATTTTCTTCGGTCTCTTGTCAGATAAGTAAGTCACATATTATATATGTTTGTTGCCACTTCAAGCAAAGCGATATTTTCAAGTATTTCCATGTTGACTTACCAGAGAGTGTTGATCATTGAACACTTTGACTTTGAATCTCAGAAACTGTATACCCGAAAGTAAATATTAACATTTGCGGTCATGCTATTTTTGCACTTGTTTGGGAACAGTTCAATAGACCTCTCCTCATTTTTTAAAGAAGAAGATATGAGACAATACTGATATGAGATAATCGACTGATAAATAGATACTTTATAGAATTCCAGTAGCAAGATGAAGCAGACAATAATATTGCTAAATCATGAAGCTTTAAAATAAAAAAACATTATTATTATTATTAAAAACTGAAAATCTGATACCCCGAATTCCATGCTTGAAAATTGAGGTAATAGCAAGGGAGTCAAATAAAATTTTTAAAAACCCATATTTCATGTAAAGTTTGAAAGGTTGACAATTACGCACATTTTAAGATGGCATATTATTTGAATTATTACATTTACGGTTTATATCTGATATTTTTAATTGAAATTTAGATATTTTATTTACCGTTGATTTGATATATATCATTATCAGAGTCAATCATAATCGCCAGTCCTACCGTTTGTTTAGGTGTCAAAACCATATCCACTATGGGTGATTCCATGTTGCAAAATGTTATATTTTTCTAGTTTTCTCAGTTGTACGGTGTACTAAAAAGGTGTACTAAAAGGATATTGAATGTATATGTGTATTTTTTATTATTATTTTGGAAATTATGTTTTTGATGTTAGAATTATGAAGTGCTTTTTTTTCTCTTAAGTAGACAATTTTCTGTGTCCCCTTCCAGCAATTAAAAAATATTGCTTCTGATAACCATCGTATTTTATTGATCTTCCCATTTATTTTATATGTGAACGGATATACATGATATATGAAATGTCTTAAATCCAATTATAATCAAGTATAATTCAGGATGAAAAGTGTATTTCTGAAAGGTGAAACGGAAATCATCAATTAACACTGTAGAATCTATTTCCATAAAATTAAGTCGAACGCCAATTCAATTGTTGTGATCGATGCTATTCAAATCGAAACCGGCGTGTGATTGTTGTGTTCGCACAGTTCAACACGCGACGTACGGATCTTTTGCCCCATGACCAACTTTATTTTATGGAAATAGTTTATATCACCTTATTACCTTATTCCATTATCCTTGTACAGGGCTAAAATATTAGTATTTGTATATCTCTATATTCCTTCTTTCTAGCACTTAGGTTTTTTTTTTTATCGAGCGAGTGATAAGCGCTTTATAAAAAACGTTTATTATTATTATCATTATTATTATTATTATTATTATTATTATTATTATTATTACTATTACTATTATCATTATCGTTATTATATCCTTCTATTTTCACTTTCACAGAGTAGGCCGCTGGTGGACTCTTCTTCTTAGTAACGCAATTTCCCTGATTTCTGGGATCGCTCTTGCCTTTTCGCCCAACTGGAGGTTCTTTGCCGCTATGCGGTTCTTTATGGGGTTTGGCAATATCGCTCTTAACACAATCCTGTATATCATAGGTGAATATGAGCAGTTTTATTGTTTCCCTCGGGATTCTAAGGGGGTGTTGTTCAAAAGTTGCAATTGATCGCAAGTTGCAGTTGATCGAAACGTACCAATCAAAATCATTGTTTCATGCGCGTCTTGCTAAATGCGCATACCATGCGCGAATTAAGATGTGCGTTATAATTTGCAAAGTTGCAATTGATTTGCAGGTGATTTTGAACAACACCCCTAAAAGTTTTGAAAAATTAGGCGACGGGAGGTATACTACTGTATTTTTCGTTTTAATAATGGGCAAATTTTTTGTCAATCTGTTTTGGATGTTTTGATTATGATACTTTGAATTTGGCCAAAACAACTAAATATTTGAGAATTTGATTTCACTCATAATCTATATTATTCACTAGTTCCTATACTTCTGGGCTGACCACCCTTTTCAGCAAGACATGGGGCCTGCAACATAAAAGATGCAATTAAACTTACGACAAATATTTATCGTAAGTCTATGGCAAAACATGTACTATAGAGATACGATTAATTGCAAAATCTATCGTATCTCTTTTATGTTACATGCCCATGGTGTTCATCACCACGTACATAATTTTGGCGGAATTAAATGATCGAATCGAATCGTAAAAACCTCTTGAGAACAGAAGGAAATTGGCTTGGATTTTTTTTAAAGGGAAAACATCCTTTTAACTGAATATAGACAATCGCTATAATTAACCCATTGGCTACTGGAACCAGGAAGTCTATGCACAAAGTCTATGGAAATGACAGAATTCAATAGTCAATGGGTTAAAAAGATTTGCAAGTTACGTCGTGGAAATATTGTTAGTGATAAATTAAACATGTATATTATTTTCCTATCTCTTTGCCAGTAGTGATGGAATGAATTTGACGAGGGAGATTTCTTTTTTTTTTAATGAAAACATGTGCTGGAAAACATTAATGAGTAAGCATATTGGTTTGATAAATCTAGGATTTTCAATGTGTGAGT
The DNA here is from genome assembly GCA_036244855.1 of Temnopleurus reevesii. Taxonomy (NCBI): domain Eukaryota; kingdom Metazoa; phylum Echinodermata; class Echinoidea; order Temnopleuroida; family Temnopleuridae; genus Temnopleurus; species Temnopleurus reevesii. The sequence goes on along the minus strand of BQKZ01008278.1, from coordinate 8,797 downwards.
AATGAAGTGAAATGTATGTGTGTATGTGTGTGTGTGCTATATGGGCGAGTGCATCTTTCAATGTTCGCATTATAGTGACAAAGTGTTAAGAAATCGATCTGGGTGTGAGCCTTTTATCTGCTCATTTTTAGCCACGATTGATTTTGAATGATTACTTTTGAAATGTGAATATATAATTTCATTGTGTTCCCAGGTATGGAGTATATTGGGCCATCGAAAAGGAATGTGATTATACTAGCATCGATCAGCTATGCACTTGGATACATATTCCTTACTTTACCGGCATTCTTCATTCGTTCGTGGCGCATATTGACGCTCGTCGTGACCGCACCTCTGGCAATACTTTTTATCTTCTTCGTGTAAGTTTTTTTGTGCCTTTGCTATCGACTTGTCCTTTTATAAGAATTTCCATGATTATTGTCCGATTTTTTTTTTAAATATTAATTTTCCTTTAATATGCAAATTTTGAAATACATCTTTGGTAATGTACCTCAACATGCTTGTGATTAATAACTTGTGATTTGTGTGTGCGCGCAGTTCATTACACGGCATACGGATCTATTGCCCATAAACCCACTTTATTTTACCGAAAAAGTTTATATCGTGTTACGTAAATATTTCAATAAAAAAGTCACTCAGTTCCAATCCTCTCCCGATGACAACTATTCTAATCAAATTGTCATATTTTCACTTTTATTTTATGTTAAGACTTCTAATCAATTAATGAAAAAATTAATCTTACTGCCCGCAGTAAGTGGGAAATTGAAGGTCAAATGTCACGTCCGTTACATTTACAAGAATGCACTGGTTACCTTAAAACCGCTCGATGAATTTCATTATCATTTGGCTTGTATATGACAGGTATTATTCGATACCTAGGCCCTTTTGCATTAAAAAAATTGCGTTTAAACGCAACTCAGACAATTAAAGGCAAGTCCTAAATACGCGCTCCTGATTGGCTGAAAATGAAGTTGCACTTAATTTTGTGACTTGTCTTTAAACGCAACTTTTTTTTTTTGCAATAGGGCCCTGCTTATTAAAATCAAATGGAATCCCATAGACTCTATTAAAAAAAAATACCCTATTGTTAGGGTAACGGACGTGACACTTTGGACTTCTCATTTTGGTATATCTGTTTTCATTCAAGATGGTTGCCAGAGTCACCGAGGTGGCTGATATCCAAAGGCAAATACGAGAAAGCGGAAAAGGTCATCAAAAAGTTTGCGAAAGTTAACGGAGTGACTTTGCAAGACCCCCTCTTTACAAAAGAATTCATTGAAAAACAGGTAACCATATTTTATGTTCCTTAGGGGGTGTTGCTCAAAAGTTACAATTGATCGAAACGCAATCAAAATCATTGTTTCATGCGCGTTTTGTTAAATGCGCATACCGTGCGCGAATGACAATACATGTTACAATTTGCAAAGTTGCAGTTGATTTGCAGTTGATTTTGAACAACACCCCTTTATTCTTCTATAATCCAATAAAACATTCCAGCGGCAAAGACTATACAGTATTAATCTGCTATAAGGCACTGTTCTGCTGTGACCACACATTCACATATCCGGCCGTATATCTGTAAGATAGGTGCACGTATATTACATATTGATTGCTTTTATAGTAATACCATAAGCTTGATTTTGCGTTTGATATAAAAACACATCTCTAAACGCATTGCATTTTTTAAATTTTGTTTTCCTAATCGATTTAATTTAATTTGTTAAGGATTTAGTTCACTAATAGCAAGGCGCTTAGAATCACCGGTATAAAGCGCCATATAAATGTTACAATTATTATAATATTAGTAAACAAAACAATGCAATTAACAGAACGATATTGCTTTGAAATTGTACATCAAGTTGAAATCAATTTATACGGCTGATGATGTCCATTCTTAATATTGTTTAATTGCTGCTGTTTTTTTTCTCAGGAGGAGACTCGCATGTCACACAAACCCACATGGTTTGACTTACTTCGAACGCCTAGAATGAGACTACGTACAATCAGCCTCGTATGTATATGGTAACTATTCCAGACGCTTGTATACCTACTCCTTCATATTAACGGGCAAGAACGAATGAAAGACAGGTTATAGACGATTAAGTTTTATCAAAAACTTAGGGTGATTCATCTCTGCAAGACAAAACAGTGCTCTAGGTCACAAACTCTATCTAAGACATGTGTAAGGCATCGTATTTTTTTGCAAACGCATAGAATACCGCGTCTGTCACACTTGCGTTAAACTTTGCGCAAAAATTCTGCAAAGGATCGTTTTTCTGATATTCGTGTCACGATACATTTGCAGCCGGGGCTTGTGGCTAGTAAAATAAAAATAATAAATTATAATTAGTCAAGGTCTTGTGAAAGAAAAATTATCAGTGAGTTTGGGAATTACTCGAAAAAAACGCAGTTAAAACCGGGAACGTAACGTCTTTTATCCTCTCATTCCACGGAATATTCATTTTTCTATTGTTTAAGAGAGACAAATTCCATGTCACAAGCAGAAACAAAAGACAAAAGGATTCCACTCTCTACCGATTACATCAACTTCTTAAATGGCTTTCCATTACAAGATTGAATCATCTCTGCAGGATGAAACAGTTATCTAGAGCACCAATTCTATTTCAGACAGGTGTAAGGCATCTTATCATCTTGCCGATGCAAAGAATCCCGCGTCCATCACACATGTTTTTTTAATTTGAGGAAAGACAACAAAGGATCGATATTTTTGTTCAGAACAGTTTGCATTTCGAGCAGAATGCATAGACAAAAGGATTCCACTCTCTACCGATTACATCAACTTCTAAAATGGCTTTCCATTATAAGATTGAATCATCTCTACAGGATGAAACAGTTACCTAGAGCACCAATTCTATTTCAGACAGGTGTAAGGCATCTTATCATCTTGCCGATGCAAAGAATCCTGCGTCCATCACACATGCATTTTAATTTGAGGAAGGACCACAAAGGATCGATATTTTTGTTCAGAACAGTTTGCATTTCGAGCAGAATGCATAGGGTGCATAAGAGACTTTATCGCTATTTAATGATCGAGTCGTTGAATCCAACCATGCCAACGGTGGGAAATCGGCTGGGATAAAATATACTTTAATTATTATTTATTATTTAAGGAATACCAAATAACTATGTTTATTGACAAGAAACATATGAATCTATCAGCAAACCGGACTATTTAATCTCTTTTAACAAACAGGATGGTAAATTCACTCGTGTACCACGGCCTGTCACTGAACAGCTCCAATCTCGGCGTGGATGTCTACCTCACCTTCGCATTATCAGCTGCAGTCGAAGTGCCGGCGTACTTCCTCGCTTTCGTCATCGTTGAGTTCCTGGGTCGCAAGGCCAGCATGTTCGGATGCATGATGCTTGGAGGTGGAGCGTGCCTGCTGACAGCGTTCATTGGTAAATTCATAATCAACAATTCGTTGGGTTGTACTTTCCATACTTGCAAACAATTGTGTTTTTTTTTCTACACATCCTTGTCAAAAGCTGCAAGGAGCATATATCGTCCGTGTTTTCACGAAGTAATGGTAGCCAAATTGTATTGTTGGATGAATGCCAAGAAGTGTAGACAAAGTACCTATTCTGAGTATTTGATTGAATTAATCCGCGCTAATGGGCGAGCACGTTTCAATGCGAAGGAATTTACTCGTGGTTTCGTCCAACAGTACCCTTTCCTTTGATTACCGTCACTTCGTGCAAGACGGACGATACTTGCTCATTTGAATTTATATTCTCAAATAAAATGTTTTTCCTTTCATTTTCGATATATTACTCCTATATTACTTGTCCTCGTTTATGTGCCTTTATAATGCCATTTTTTTTTTATTCCAACAGAAAATGAGATCACCTTAACCACTGTTGCCATGGTAGGGAAGTTTGGGATCACAGCATCGTCAACAATCATCTATCTTTACACAGTGGAACTAAGCCCCACAAATATAAGGTATTTATATCTCCCACAGCAATAGAGATGTGCCCATTTTAGGAAGTTTTGAGTGATTTGGATTAACATTTGAGAACGTTTTGAGTGGTCTAAATTTACACCTGAAAAATTATATTTTGTATATATTTCAATAAATGATTGAAAGAGATATAATTGATATAATCTTGCCCAGCTATAAAATCATTTCCAAGGGCAAGAGAAGGAGGGAAAATAGACAGGAAAAAGAAAACAGAAAAATTATGTTCATTATAACTGAATCTATAACTTTACACTAATAATTACCACCACGAAATCTTTTTTGATTCTTAAGCCATAGCAATTCCAAATATTCCTCTTATTTACGTTGGAGTTGTTAATCGCCATGTAAAATACCGAATATTTAAGCAAATTCAATAGACAATTCTACTTTTATCATGGTTAAGTTTCTTTGATCCCCGATGTATCACCGTTGCTAAATGCTTTTCCAACATAGCTGTTAACGTGCTCCTCTAAATCATGTTTTTTTTTGCCCAAGAATGAACTATTCGCCGGTTTGTAAGACCGACGACGAATTCAGCAACATTCGGTAGACAATTCTACTTTTAGCCTATTTATATTTCGTTATCTTTTCAGAGGTATCGCCGTTGGTAATTGTGCGATGTTTTCCAACATAGCTGTTATCGTAGCGCCCCTTGTTCTTCTCCTGAACAAGTATTGGCTACCCCTCCCTCTCGTCACGTACGGTTCCCTTTCCGTCATCGGGGCTCTAATTGTTCTCGTACTTCCCGAGACGAGAGGCAAGAGACTGCCCGAGACTTTAGAGGAAGGAGAGCATTTTGGCACGTGAGTATATCGCGGATACGCCACACATTACGGAATAAATAAAGAATTAGGGCACTGTAACATAAACTATTTTATAGGGATTCGAACCGCCGACCCTCTAGTTGAGAGACGAGATTCAGAACCACGAAATTACGACGTTTCAAATTGATCGTATCTGTCTTATGTTACAGTCCTAGCAATTATTATACTCGTTTTACTTTTTTACCGAGAACATTATGACGGATGTATTTACTCCATCCTTCATTTGAGATATCATTTTGGAATAGAAACAAATGGTAATATATATTACCTGAGAAAACAATGTAGAAATTATAAGATTACAAAAACAATTACAAATCGATTTCTGGCCGCGTTATACCAAAAGATAGTGACACGTACGTGGTTTTGTTCCCATTTTTTTCACAACTACACAAATCGATGGGAAGTATTATTTTTTGTTTAATGTAAACTCAGGGGCATACACAATAGCCGCAGCCTGCTTTCCAATGTTTGTAATTACCTAAACTGGTGGCCAGGGTTATGTAATCCCAACCTTCAGAATTAATTTATGCAACACAGGAAGGGTTAAAAGGTGAGAATAGCTGCAACCATCTTCCTCGTTCAAATGATAGAGCAACGGCGAATTGGCGCTGCTCCAGGGCTGACGGACCCACGGTTTAAATGAGCCAAAATTATTTCCGCTACGATTTGATAAAATTTGGAGTTGACTTAATACAAACCATTTGTACTTTAATATATATCTCTCCTTTTTTTTTATTTATCCCATTATTGATCATGCCAATTGTTTTCCATTCTCACTTTTTAGACCCACGGGAGATGATGAGAAGGAGTTCAAAGATGAAGCGTTGCACAATGGACCAGAAGAACTGGGGAAGGCAGATGAAACAGAGAATAAGAAACGAAAAAAGACCAATATGACGGACGCATGGACCGACACGAGTCATGATTATGATAATTTTGCATTTACAATGGAAAGCAACGGCCGAAGAAAGTCAGAAATTGCCACGGTTGCTGCAGTGGTTCGCGTTGATTATACGTCTGTGACAAGGGTTGATGTAAATGGAAACATCGAACACATGCCTTCAATATCTACGCAAGATAACAATGAGGATAATATCAACAATCATGGGAACATCAGCCCAGGTGTCATTAGCCGTCAAATGTTAAATTCTCCGTCAGAAGGAAAATTGATTACATAAAAACTTGAGACATCGGAGATGCTCTTGTCTACGCAATTGGTAGAGTGGTGGATTATAAGCAATGCTAACATTGCTCAGAATCGAAATAAAATTTAACTGGGACCAGTAACATAAAACAAGTTTGCAATCAATCGCAAAGTTTAGTACATGATTTCCCATGGACTTGCGATTCATATCAATAGTACGATCAATTGGAAAGTTTCATGTTACGAGGTCCTGATGTAGCCAGTGATATATTCACAATTCTAAACCTTTGGCCAAATGGAAATCATCTGATTTTCATACGTTTATTGGTCCTGTACATTTCAATAAACATGTACAAGCAATTTAACACCGAAAACTTATCAACGAAGGATCGGATGCTTAACTCTCTACCGAAATTCACCATGCGCTGATGACCCCCCTCCCCTTTCCCCGTACCGACGGAGAGCTTAAGCAAATGTAGCCTAATCGTTTTGCTGGACCAAAACAAGGTGCGTTCTGAGCGATGATCCATTTTTACTCTTTATAAAGCAGATGATTATCCTATCCTTTACCGTTTTCAGATATTGTTAGTTTTCCAAAGAAATCAACCCTTAAGAGGCCGGTGTTTGAATCAATCTCACCCTCGACGTTTCGAGCAAACTATCTGTTATGCAAAGACTTAGTTCCGCGGCGTTTTACGACTCTTTCGTTCGGTTTGGAAGCCACGCCCATTTGACCAAAAAAATCGGCACGCTCAAAATGACTCTAAATCGTGATGTTGTGTACAAAGTCGACTTAAATCCTATTGTCAGTAAATATTCATAAATACAGTAATATCTTCACTACTATGGGATAAAAGCAAATTGATTTAAGCATAATCATTGTTGCACAAAGTTCAGCAATAAATTTCAATGAAAAAAGGGAAACGAAGGTAAAAAAACAAAGAAATATATAAGACATTAAAACAATAAAAAACATCAGAAATTTGTCGCAATTCAAGTTTCTTTTTTTTTCAAACAGAGTATAAAGAATTTTCAAATAAGTAACTGAAGAGGGTTTTCTTTAAAAAAAAATAGAATGTAAAAAATGCATTTTCGACATTTCATGAGTTTTCTTTTGAAAAACTGGTGTGAAATGCACTTTCCAAAAATGTATAGGGTCTTCTTGAGATAAACCATAACAAAGTGCACTTTCCTGGTTTTGGAGTTCGTTTGTAATTTCAAACCTGCTTGCTTAATGTTCCAACTGATTGAAAGGGGACGAGATTTGTTGTCCATTTGTCCATCCCTCACAAAAGAACAAAGAACATATTGCCAAGCATGAAAAGTTGAGGGACAAGATTTTTTTGTCCCACACAACCTGATAAAACATGGGGGAAGAGACGAGATTTTTTTTCCTTTTCAAAATAAAAAACGAATTTCCTAACCTGAAAAGGTGAGGGACAAGAGATTCCGTCCCTCACCTTTACATGTAAGGCCATTCGTTTTTCATCTCGTTCCGTTCTCCATGTTTTATCAGATTGTGAGGGACAAGATTTTTCGTCCCTCACAATCTGATAAAACAGGGAGAAAGGGACGAGATTCTTAGTCCTTTTTGAGAACGAGAGATAAATTGCCTAACATTAAATTCACAGGGACAACATTTTTCATCACTCACCAAAGAACGAAGAACGTATTGCCTAACCTGAAAAGTTAAGGAACAAGATGTTTTTGTCCATCACAAGCTGATAAAACATGCAGAAAGGGACGAGATTTGTGGTCCTTTTGAGAATGGAAGATAAATTGCCTAACATGAAAAGCAGACATTTTTTGTCCGTTTAACTACAAGAGAACGAACAATGAAATCAAAAGGACAAGAGATCTCGTCCCTTTCAATCAATTCGAGCACTGAGCAAACAGTTTTTTTTTATAATTAAAAACAAACCCCAAACCAGCAAAGTGCACTTTGTCCTGGTTTTATTTTAAGAAGACCCTGTCAGTTTTTAAAAAGTGCATTTTATACAAATTCTTCTACAGAAAACCTTATTAAATGCCGAAAATGCATTTACAGGGGTTTTTGTGTGAAGAAAACTCTCTTCAGTTATTTTTTTTAATACTTCATACTCTGTTAACAATTAAGTGTATGTTAGTTATTTACGCACTGCAATTAACCAGTGTTAAGCCAAGTGAAATTTATCACGATGATCGTAATGGTTGGAATCGTGCTTGAAATCAATATGCATTTATAGTTGGATAGGTGAAGATACCATCGCCATGATGAGGTATAAACTGCCTAATAAACATATCAATGAGACGTTCCCTGGGGGAGTAAACACTGCAAACATGTGCACTTCTTCGGTTTACATAAAATTTAGGGTTTGCATACTGGAAAAATACGTACTTGAACCACGTTGTGTTGGTTATCGGAACAAAATTGTAGTGGATATGTAAAGAATGTTCAACATTCACACACAAAAAATAGATTTCCAGAACGTGCATTTGTTGAACGAGAGCATAAAGTGTGGTTTTATGCTTAAATTACCATGATTAAATATTTTAGATATTTTTTTCTTCCAAAAGATGACTATGCAATGTTGTAGCTTACATTATGTTTTACCCGCATGCAAATTTTCGTCGGTGGAGATCTGAGAACCCCCACACCCAGCCATAGAAGACCCCCAAATTCCGGCCTTATTAGGGTTTAGAGGATCAACATATATTCAAAATGTACTTTGAGATATATTTTTGCATTGGTTAAATATTTCCTTATAAGTACTTCTTTTGCTATGGTATGGAATACTTCCACGATGTTGGAAGTTGTTAACTGTAAACAGAAACGCCAAGCATTGTTCTCCAGAATTAGTCAA
>BQKZ01008277.1:8438-30577 GCA_036244855.1 Temnopleurus reevesii | reverse complement strand
TATGAGTTGCACTCTTGACGTCACGATCCGTTCAGGAAGTGGGCTACCGGCCAACCTGGCCTCAGGAAACCCTTTGGAGGGCCTTCTCATGCTGCAAGGTGTAAATGCCGTATATTTGAGCAAGTTGATAAAGAATGTTGCTTAGAGTGTGTTCATGCACACATCCCCGGGTGACTGGGGGATCCGAAGGATCAGTTGGTGTGCGAATGCTCGCTAGAATCTCTCACCATGAGATGACAATCTCACAGTGAAATGTCCCGGATTTTTTTGCTTGAGAGCACAGCCTGCATTGTTAATCCTCTCGCTGGCGATACATTCCAGCTATTTTTACGTTGACCCATGTCCAAACCGCAAATTTATCCCATGTCCCAAGACATAGCTCCCTCGTGTGTGAACAGTTCATGATGTGTGAGCATCTCTTATCTTGTTATATCTCGGACCTTTCCTTCTTTTTGAACATTGAATTATTTAAGGGAATCTATATTTTGCCAACTTGTAAAATACAGTGCTTATTAAATACAGTATATACATTTATATCTACATATGTGGGGCCAATAAAAAATGAGGGTATACATCTGTTATATTTTCCTCTTTTGTGATTTTATGACAAGTTTTCTTCAAAGAGTGTCATCCTTCTGTATAATTCTCTCACAGTGGAACCTCTTTATAATGAGGTCATTTTGGACAATGAAAGTTGTCATTAGGTTTTTCATTATCAGGGTACCTAAACAAAATCACTTTCAAATGGCTTTTATTATACCCTACCTTTGTACCTCTTCAAGATTCCAGTGGATGCGCTGTGGTGTAGTGGTCATGACTGTCGCCTATCAACTAGAGGATCGTAGGTTCGAATCCAACCCATGGGTCCCTGGTAGGAATGTTTATTCCTTGAAACGCCAAGTGCGCTGCATAATGGCTGCCGGGCTAAAGCCAGGGTAACAATGCTGCAATTGTAGAGCGCTTAGGGAATTCTCATGAAGGGTTGATAAGCGCTATATAAAAGCCGTTCTATTATAAACTTTTTTTTTATAGCATGCAACAGGATTGAGTTCTGCCTTTCTGCCTCCCAATGGTTTCTAAAGGGCAGGAAGGAAGCCTAGTATTGACTCACGGAGTGAGCGATTTAACGAGAGGAAATCTGTTAAGGATTTTGGCTTCTAGCACGAACCAGCCTTTTGGAATGATCCCTTTTCCTGCGAATGACCCAGTTTAGTTTTCAAAAGAACTTACAAGTTTATCATACTGTACAAGCCTATACTGTAGCCTACAAATATTTTTGAGATTTCGGACTTGTTTGACACATTGGCATGTTGTTATTTTCACATTTTTGACAGTGTTTGTACACAAATTAATGTGCATCTTATGGGAGTATATGGACATTTTTGCGAGGTCAAAACCGCTAAATTAGCGAAAATAAAACCACTGCAAAAGTATCAGCTTATACAGTAACTTAATGAAGAGGGTTTTCCATAAAAAATTCTGAGAAACATTCGGTAGCAACCAATATTGATCAAAAATAATTTCATGAATTAAAGTCTTATAAACAAACTTAGTATCAATCTGATTTGAATTTTATCATAATTTCCCAATTCTTGTAAAACAGTAAGAAAGAGCTTTTAGATATTTGCTCTACACCATTTACTCTACACTGCTCCATTATTGGATAAGCAGTTTCAGTAAGTTTCTCTTTCTTTTAAAAAAGTAAGCTCTGAATAAGATTGGACAGATTCCATTTCTAAATGAAAAATAAGAACGTTAAAAAAACAGTTGTAAAGCGTAGGCCTAACACATACCTATCGAGATATTCATAAAGTAATCAAAAATCCATTTCACAGATCATAGATATTTCTATTTGAATAATCCATTAAAGATGTTTACAAAAACATCTGTGTAGGCGGTCATTGTTGCATGGCAATTCCCGGCTAAATGGTTGTTTTTGTATTTTGCACTGTTGATCCACGCAAAGAGCATAAAAGATTTGCAGCCCACACAAATATGTGGAATGATATTCCATTGACGAGTTTTATTGGTTCGCTGGTTTGCACTTTGGTGAACCTTGGTCATTGAAAGCGTGGGGCAAGTTTGATTTTTTTCTCCTACACAGATTGCGTACCAACAGGCAGGCTCATTCATAGATGCACCTCAAATGCGTACTCTATAAACAAGGTTGTGCTGGAAAACCTTAAAGCTTGCCCGAGGTTTGCCCTTGGCTTGCCCGACATAGCAACAAGTAATGTCTGGAAAGCACTGTACATCAATTGTTACATGTGCTTACAGGCTTAGGAATACCACATAACTATGTTTGTTGGCATAAAGATATGCATAAATTTGAAACTTTCTATTCATTGATGTTGATTCTATGAATGATTCTAATTCAAATTCAAGAAAAGTTACCCCCAAATATGCAATTGATAGAATGCACCAATTCACGATGCAGCCATTACTCAAGGAACGACAGCTTTCAATTTACATTTCTTTTGCTCTTTATCAGAAAATACTGTTGTCAAAATCGTTTGTTGGCCTATATCTTGCATATAAAAATGTATGTGGCATGTGTGAATATGTATGTGAATATAGATTTATCATGGAAATACCATGTAGCCATCCCAATCAGGTTTTTAATGTCTTTACATTATAAATCCTTGATATAAACTCTAATATTCAAGCAAATCTTTTTACCCCCTGTTAAAGTTGATCCCTTATCAATCTTGTGGCAATAACATTTATACAGAATGAATACTATTTGCTTTTGCCATTTACTAAAGATATCATTTCTCACATTAGACAGCTAACTGTTTGACGTCATTTCAACACAAAGAGAATCATCCAAGCAAATATGGCGTTATAACTCATATTCTTCCACTTGAATAAACACAAGAAAAACAAATCAAAATGAACAATTATCCAAACTGTGTGACCTTTGTGTATTACCACAAATAGACCATGGTGGTTTGTATTGTTCGTTTGTCATTGAAAAGATGAATCAAATTAAGTGCAATGATCATGGATCATTTAATCTTTTTTTATTGTTACAATTGACATACTGAAATTGAAACGTAAGCACCCACTGGGTTGATATCTTAGCACAAACAAATGTTTGTATTACTTTTATTATTACTCTTAAGTCTTATTATTATTGGATTTGTAACCATAGCGACATTGTAAAAATGTTTTAGGCAGACATTTCTGTGACATTAAATTTTGTTGTCAAATTCTCTTTCATAAATGACATTGTCACCGTGGTTCAGTTTGAAAAAACATTATCTTGTATATTGGCTGTAAATGAAACTTGTACCCATTTTTATTGCTTTGAATTGTACATAATCAATAAAGTTGCTTCATTTACGAAATGAATGAAAAAACCCAACCTGTTTAATTGGTATTAGAATACATGTATATTTCATAATTTCAAGTGGGGGAATATATTGTGTACTTTGAGGTTCCTAAGTATGAAATGATTAACAGCTCTAGATGAATAACTGAGTTCAAGTTTTTGAAATGATTATGAAACATCATTCATAATTTCAAGTGGGGGAATAGATTTATGTTGTATACATCCCAAGTTTGAAATGATTACAAATAAGAACAATCAAGTTCAAGTTTTTACAATCGTTTATAAAAACACTTTCATTCATAATGTCATATTCACAATCCATAATTTTAAGTGGGGGAATAGATGTATGTTGTATACAGCCCAAGTTTGAAATGATTACAGATAAGAACAAATACATGTAAGTTCAAGATTTACAATGTGGGCTCCTCAAATTGGCAACGTACAGGCACAAAATGCTTTATTTCATATTCATAATCCACAATTTCAAGGGGGGGGGGGGGAATAGATATATGTTGTGTATTTCCCAGCTATGAAGTCATTATGATAAAAATGACTAAGTTCAAGTTTTTACAGTGCTTCTAAAACAAGTCTACATCCTTTCCGTTTTACCACCAAATATCAAGGGTTGAAGGTGTCGGGAAATTTGCCAATTTGCTAAATCTATGTCTAACATTAACACAGACCACAACAAATTGAGCAATCCTTTTCCAAAACCACTTTATTAATGTGGTTATTTCTCATAAAAACAATGATCAGCTACCGATAGTAGGTCTGTGAATACTGTAAAACGCAATATTTTATCATTAGCGAATTCAATGTATTTCAGACCTTCTCACACACTAGTGAGTTGTTATTTTAACGGTTTTAAAGATTATTGTACATAAATCTATAAGTTAAAATTTTTGCTAAATCATCTCCAAATTTACAAAAATAAAACCCCAGTGAAAATTTTGTCTAGTGAATAAAATGTATCAAAGCAAAATACACTGACAATATACTGTGCATTTTTGAGAACAAGTTCGTTGATTTGCAGATCGTTAGGGATATACACTCATTGAGAGAAGGAATGCAGACAAGAGGAACAGAAATGAGGGAAGGAGAGAGTTGGAGAGAGTTTGGAGAAGAAATGAGGAGGAAAGTTTGAGGAAGAAAAGATAGAGTGAAAGAGAAAGATATAGGAAGAGTGACAGGGTGAGGAAGAAATTGGATTGTATTTAAATTCTGCTGAGTGCTCAATGCGCTTTACATTGTTATTACCCTAGCTTTAGCATGGCATCCACCAGCTAACTTGCCATTTCAAGGAATTAATATTCCTGCCAGGTACCCATTCATCTCACCTGGGTTGAGTGCAGCACAATATGGATGAATTTCTTGCTGAAGGAAATTAACGCCATGGGTGGTATGGTCTATGATCCTCTGGTAGAAAGGTGAGAGTCAGAACCACAACACCATGACACCACAGATATGTGGGTACATTTGTGTTTGTAACTGTACTCATCAAACTGTAGAAAGTGCAAGAGAAAGTAATGTCCAAAGGTAAATGCAATGTTATGATAAAAATTCACAAATCTATTAAAATCTTGCATAAGGAAATGAGAGGATCCTAATTTCGCACCAAATATCACACTTGTCGTCATTTACTCTCACTCTCAACTGAGTTGTGTAGCAACCATGGTTACCATGGAAAACAAAGAGAGAAGTGTTTAGTTCCTACACAGTCTATGAGACTGAGCCAGAAAATTTGAAGGCTCATCGATGCCTATCTCCCCTTGAGGCGTGATGCAAAGAGTGTTTTCAAGTATGAACTTTCTGCGAACATACATGTACATGTGCCAAATAAGTTCCCTTGGGTAACACCAGGGGTGTGGCAATATTTTCAATGTAATAGTGGGCATGGAACTTGTGCATCATTGTTTTGAATTTCTTTTGGGAATAGTTTCCGAGTACATTTGTGTTTGTGACTGTGCTCATCAAATTCCCCCAAAATAGTAAATGTGAAGAGAGTAATTAGGAAATCTTGGGTAAATTTATGAAGTCATTAAATCAATATTGAGGAAATTAGAGCATTCAAGTTTCACAACAAGTACCACACTTGACGTCATTTACTCTCACTTTCAACTGAGTTATGTAGCAACCATGGTTACCATGGTAAACAAAGAGAAAAATGTTAAGTTCTTGCGCACTTTATGAGGCTTAACCCCAAAGTTTGAAGGCTGATCCAAGTTTTCCAGTCTTGAGATGTGATGCAAAGAGTGTTTCCCAGAATGAACTTTCTAAGAACATACATGTGCCTAATAAGTTCCCTTGGGGAACACCAGGGGTACGTCAGTGTTTCCAGAAGTAGAGAACATGAGACATCTGCATCACTGTTTTGAATTACTTTTGGGAGAAGTTTGCGGGTACATTTGTGTTTGTGACTCTGCTCATCAAATTTCCCCAAATAGTAAATATGAAGAGAGTAATGTCAGAATATAATGAAATCTTGGATGAATTCACAAGGTCATTAAATCAATATACTATTGAGGAAATAAGAACTTTCTAATTTCACACCAAGTACCAAGCTTGATGTCTTTTACTCTCACTCTCAACTGAGTTGTGTAGCAACCATGGTTACCATGGAAAACAAAGAGAGAAGTGTTTAGTTCCTACACAGTCTATGAGACTGAGCCAGAAAGTTTGAAGGCTTATCGATGCCTCTCCCCTCTTGAGGCGTGATGCAAAGAGTGTTTTCAAGTATGAACTTTCTGCGAACATACATGTGCCAAATAAGTTCCCTTGGGTAACACCAGGGGTGTGGCAATATTTTCAATGTAATAGTGGGCATGAAACTTGTGCATCATTGTTTTGAATTCCTTTTGGGAATAGTTTGCGGGTACATTTGGGTTTGTGACTGTGCTTATCAAATTCCCCCCAAATAGGGGGGGGGGGGTAAATGTGAAGAGAGTAATTAGGAAATCTTTGGTCAATTTATGAAGAAATTAAATCAATATTGAGGAAATTAGAGCATTCAAGTTTCACACCAAGTACCACACTTGACGTCATCAGCCCTCACTCTCAACTAAGTTGTGTAGCAACCATGGTTACCATGGTAAACAAAGAGAAAAATGTTTAGCTCTTGCACACTTTATTAGGCTCAGCCTCAAAGTTTGGAGGCTCATCGATGCCTCTACCCTCTCGAGGCGTGATGCAATGAGTGTTTTCAAACATTAACTTTCTTTGAACATACATATGTGCCAAATAAGTTCCTCTTCGGGAACACCTGTGTTGTGTTAATGCTTCACTACACAATGGAATTGAAAATGTTAGATCATAGTTGTGAAATGCATACCTCAATATATTCCTTATGTCTGTCGGTACACTTGTGTTTTTGAGATTTTCTTTTTATCGATTGAATGTGACAAGCAAAGGTATTACAAATGCAGGCCCCTTAATTAAAGGAAGTGTACCAAGCCTGGAAATTCGTGGTAGTGTTTTGGAAATTGGTTTCTGGCAATTGTCCCAATCTGATGTGTGTGCGTTTTTATTAATCTGTATGTCTAGCTGTGCTCATTTCTTGTACATGTCAGCCTTATTCAGTAGGAAGCATGCAGTTAGGTTCATAGGAAAATATAGCATACAAAAATTACAAGTGTATCCTATTTGCTGAATCAAATGAGTTGTTATGGAAGAAAGCCAGAGAAGCACACCAACGAGAAACAACATTTTCATCATTTCATTAACTGGACGAGAAAATTCTTAATTTACACATTAATCAATAATCCAGAAGTTTTGCAACTCTGGGTAGAATTACACGAAATGGTCTTAGCTATCCTCTTCTTGCTATTAGTCTTCTGGACTTCTTGTGCTACCCTCCTAACATAGACAGAAACATTGATGCATCTATGTTACCAGGGTGGTGCAAGAAGTTAAGACATC
Source organism: Temnopleurus reevesii (assembly GCA_036244855.1). Lineage (NCBI taxonomy): Eukaryota > Metazoa > Echinodermata > Echinoidea > Temnopleuroida > Temnopleuridae > Temnopleurus > Temnopleurus reevesii. Next base: position 23,328 of record BQKZ01008277.1, on the reverse strand, counting down.
TTAGCCAGAAGATGATAGCTAAGACCATTTCGCGCAATTGGCCCCAGATTTCTCCAAGAGATTTAGAGGATGTGAAAAGTGCATTTATTAGCTTGTACACTTTCAAAAGGGCAATTACATTTCATTCCAAAATTATTAGGTTAAAATCTCATTCAAGAATCAATATTGCCAATTTGACTGGAAGTTTCATCTGATAAATGCATATTTTCATATTCCTCTAACCTTGAGTAAGGGCATAGGACTGGTGTAGGTCAGCCGTAACCATTCATTTCCACCTCACATCCTAGATGGACCCAAGTTCAGTTTCAGTTCTGTAATCATATTATCTGGCGATGATTTGGAATTAGTGCAATAAATACAAGTTACTGTCTTTCCTGGCAATATTTGGGAGCTAGGGGCGTACAAAAAGTTTAACATGTATTTGTGCAATAGCGAAGTTGAATGTAATATTCTATCATCTGTAGATGTATTCTCTGTCAACCTAGCTCTCAATAGAAGCGGTATACAGGCATGTGTGAATTCGGTCAAGCTTGGGACTTTCAGTGCTGATATTTGCGAAGTAATCAATAGAAACATACAAGTTAATGATGAAATAGGAGGTATAGATTCTCTTTTGAAATGACCAGATTGACATTGCAATTAATTTTAAAATTATTAGGTTAAAACCTCATTTAAGATCAATATTGCCAATTTAAGTGGAAGTTTCATCTGATAAATGCATATTTTTGTATTCCTCTAGCCTTGAGTAAGGGCATAGGTGTAGGTCATCCATAACCACTGATTTCCACTTCACATCCTTGATGGACTCAAGTTTAGTTTCAGTTCTGTAATCATATTATCTGGCGATGATTTAGAATTAGTGCACTAACTGCAAGTCACCTAATATGTTTTTAGATGTTATTTACTGTTGAGTTAGGATTTCAATTTTGTAGGAGTCATGTTGATTTTGAAAGAAAGTGGGTGGAATTATATCTAAGTTTGTAAAAACAAGTTTACAGAACAAGTATTATTGAGGAAATGACTGTTTAGTGTTGATATTTTCAAACTAATGGATAGAAACATTAAGTAGATGATTAGATAGGTGGTATATTACAATGTATGTCTTTTAAAATGACTAAAGCACTCTCAACAAGCCATAAGAAAACTACTTTGCCAAAGACATTTTTAATGGACACATCCTTTGTAGGTAATATGCAAATGGTCCCATTCATTATTTTCCAATTGATATTTGGTCATTCATGTTTAATTACAATCACAGCTTATTTCTATACTTGTTCAACTTGCAGCCCAGTATCGTGAAACAAATGTCAAGGGCTTTGTAAGTATATTGACAGCGATATTTCTCTGGCCCTCGATCGCTGTCCTGTCACAATTTCCATCGCTCTGTGACTCAGCGAGTTAATTGAGCCGCTCAAAATTACCAAATATGGCCATGGAAAATAGAGGATTCATACCATATCCTCATTTTCTGCACAGCTATAAATAGCCCCTCTCTCACTACCCAGAAGCGGCATAGTAATTTGACTTGTAAACGTAGCTATCCATCAGGATTTGAGGTAGAATATGTAATTCTGTTTTTCACATCAGTCACGTACAGTGTATATCTGTTGAAAGGTTGGACCATTAGGGCTTAGTATATTGACTGAAAATATAGCTGCATTAAATAAGACTTTTGCTCAAATGTTTTTTGTTTATATTTTGCAAGGCATGGTAGATGTGATTGGAGATATCTATAAATTTTGACCTTGTGCGATTAAACCTTACCTGTATTTCAGCCTCAAAATTTTCCAAGAGGGGGGGGGGGGAGGTATGGAAGACGGGTTGACTGTAATAGTATTTTTTACTGAAATTTTGGCCAGAGAATTATGAGTACCTTTTTGTGCTTGTCAGCTCACTGGCTGAATATAATGTGTAACTTGTTTTTTCCCTTGAACATATCCAAAGTGCATTTTGCCCTAGATCCATGCCTAGTACTGAAGTCAAAAGAAATAAACACTGATAAAGCAACAAACAAACCCATTTTTTTTTCGTTTGTCTGCTTGCTCGCAGAATGAAATGTGCAAGCTGTATTTTTGTCCCTTGTTAGAGGATTTTAAATTTTGCCTTCGCCTGTTTAAGCATAATCCTGTATTACAAAAAATAGAAACTATTATTGTCACTAGATATTTGCAGACAAGAATCGTTGATTGACCTACATGACCTTGCGAATGACCGGTTGACCGATTACTCTGCCACCGTGACAATCTACTCACAGTTCTCGGCAATTCTTCCATTTCCTGGCTACAAATGAGGCCGAAAACAAAAATCATTTGGATGTCCTCCAATGCTATTTTAACCCATAGACTACTGACTTCTGTAATCTCCATAACTTAATGCATGAACCAGCTGGTTCCAGAAGTCAATGGGTTAGGTTAAAGCATTAGCTGATCAGAAAAAGTTTTTTTATCATAATTTGATTTTCAATTTTTAGACTCAATTTAAACAAGTCATGAAGAATATATGGTTGTAGAGTGATGAAAAGCAAAATATCTGTTTAGGTTATATTTCTCATGTTAATATTCATCATTTTACTTTGATTTTTCAATTAGTATGAAAAAAAATAGCATCAGTAGGGCATCCAAACAACTCGTAACGAAAAAAAGGCTTAAAAGGGGATTAAAATCCAAAGAGCACATGAAAATATATTTCCAGGTCATATTTCTTATCTTTAGTTTATACTCTGATTTTTTTATTTAAAGAAAAAAAAACAGACAGAAGTTCAGGATTGGCTATTTTTAGACGGCTTTTTTAGATGTTTATTTATAATTTTACTCTGATTCTTCAATTTTAATGAAAAATAAAACACAAATAAAAGAAAAAAAAATGGCTAGGTTGTGTCATTTTAGACGGTCGTTCGTTGGAGGGCATCGAAACAATTTTTTTTGCCTTACTGGTCAGAGGAGTTTGGTTTTGATTAAAACCATTGTCGGCCATTTTTAAAGAGTGGGTCGGTGGAGGGCGTTCAAACAATAGTTTTTTAGCCTTACTTGCCGAGTGAGGCAGAGGAGTTTGGTTTTGATTAACCATTGCTGGCCAGCCATTTTTAAAGAGTGGGTCGGTGAAGGGCATCCAAAAAATATTTTTTTTTACCTTATTGGCCAATCTATGTAGGCAGAGAAGTTGATTTTCGATTAACCATAAGATTGCCTGCCGTTTTTAAAGAGTCGGCAGTTGGAGGGCATTTAAACAATTTTTTTTGTCTTACTGGCCGAGCCAGGCAGAGTAGTAGGGTTTTGATTAACCATTGCCAGCCAGGCGATTTTGATTGGGATTTTTCTGTTTATGATGGATGGGGAACATCGATTGACAAGTTGATTGAAGTTTTCATAATTGGCCGCTCCTTTTTCCATCTGAATAGGTTTCCATGCATAATGCATTGTTTACAAAGAATACTGTCTCGTATCAAGGAATTATTTGTTGGTACTATTATGAAATCCTTGCTCGTACTTGAGTTACGTTTGAATATTTGCAAATTGATTTTGGCTGTCATAATTTCTTCGTAATAAAAATCCTCACTGAATTATTGTTTACAAATACATGCTCTTGAATGATAAATTGAACCTTTCCAAGTGCTAGTGGTTGTTTTGTCTTCAGAATAGAAATCTTCACTGAATTTTAGTTTACGAAGAATGCTTTATGCTCTTGAATGATAAATTGAAATTTTCCAAGTGGTTGTGGTTGTTATAATGTCTTTAGAATAGAAATCTTCACTGAATTATTGTTTGCTGAGAATACCTTCTCTTACTTGCGATACAATACAATCTTGAACAGGGAATAATTTTACTTTTTACATTTGATTAGTAGTTTCAGACATTGAGGAAATGTTTTCAATACTTCACTGTACATACAGTTCTATGTGAAAAAGTTGCTACATTGAATATACTTTGTATAGCAACCCTGCTAAAATGCGTTGCAAAGTGCGATGCAATACCAGGAAAATTATTCTCTGCTTTGATTGATTGATATATTCATTTATTCTGTTTCTTTCATTTTTTTTTCATAACAAACAAAACAATGAAATGAACATGAATATATATTAATACATTTTAACCAGAAAAAAAAGAAAATGAATGTTTAAGGCATAAAATTTGAATACTAGTATGAATTGAATATTTGCAAATTTATTGCAATTGTCATAAATCCTTCGCAACAGACATCCTTACTGAATTATTGTTTACGAAATATACTATGTGGTCCCTGCGATACAACACATGCTTTTGAATGATAAATTGAAACTTTGCAAATTGATTTTGGTTGTCATAATGTCTTCGTAATATGAATATTTATTTCTTGAAATGCCATCTGCGCTGGTGTACGTCAGGCTAAAGCCAGGGCAATAATAATGCAAAGCGTCTTGAGCACTCCGCAGAGTGGATACGTACGTTATATAAATTGCATCTATTATTATTATTATAAAAAATCCTCACTTAATTGCTGGTTACAAATAATACTGTACAGTATTTGGGATGGAGCACATGCCCTTGGATAATAGATTGAACATTTGCAATTTGATTGTGGTTGTCGTAACATAATGCCTTCGTAATAGAAATCCTCACTGAATTATTGTTTGCACAGAATACTGTATGGTACCTGCAATAGAATACATGCTCTTGAATAATAAATTAAACATTTGCAAATTTATTGTGGTTGTCATAAAGTCTTCGTAGTAAAAAACCCTCACTGAATTATTGTTTGCACAGAATACTGTATGGTACCTGCAATAGAATACATGCTCTTGAATAATAAATTGAACATTTGCAAATTGATTGTGGTTGTCATGAAGTCTTTGTAATAAAAAGCCCCACTGCACTCTATTTGATCACATATTTTGGTCTACATTAATATTAATGGGTTAATAATAATAATAATAATAATAATAATAATAATAATAATAATAATACACAACATTTATATAGCGCTTACTACAAAGTGTTTCCAAGCGCTTTGTGCATTTTTTTATTACCTGGCTATAGCATGGCTACCATTCGGCGCTCACTGCATTCAAGTAATTTTTTCCTACCGGTACCCATTCACGTCACCTGGGTTGAGTGCAGCACAATATGGATAAATTTCTTGCTGAAAGAAATTGGCGCCAAGGGTAGGATTCGAACCTACGACCCTCGCATTGAAAGGCGAAAGTCAGAACCACTACACCACAACAGTATTGTCAATTGCTCTATCATGCTTTACATAATGTATGAATGACTCATTTTGCAGATAATTTGATTAGTTTTCTGAGCTATCATGCTAAACCACTGCTGAAAACCATAGCAGGATAGGATGAGTTGCCAAAATGGAATGTTTATCAATATTTTCAATGACATTCATAGTGTTGCCTATATCATTCATATATTGTATTATTTCAACCCATTAGCTACTGGAACCNTGGTGGAGGGCATTCAAACAATTTGTTTTTTTGTCTTACTGGCTGAGCCAAGCAGAGGAGTTTGGCTTTGATAAACCATTGTCGGCCATTTTTAAAGAGTGGGTCGGTGGAGGGCATTCAAACAATTTTTTTTTGCCTTACTGGCCAAGCCAAGCAAAGGAGTAGGGTTTTGATTAACCATTGCCGGCCAGCGATTTTTATTGGGATTTTCTGTTTATGATGGATGGGGACATCGATTGACAAGTTGATTGAAGTTTCCATAATTGGCCGCTCCTTTTTCCATCTGAATAGGTTTTCATGCATAATGCATTGTTTACAAAGAATACTGTCTCCTATCAAGGAATTATTTGTTCTACTACATGTATATTAAATCCTTGCTCGTACTTGCGTTACAACACATGCTCTTGAATGATAAATTGAACCTTTCCAATTGATTGTGGTTGTTATAATGTCTTCAGAATAGAAATCTTCACTGAATTATTGTTTGCAAAGAATATCTTCTCGTACCTGCGATACAACACAAGCTTTGACAAGAATAATTTTACTTACACTTTACTGTACAGTTCTATGTAAAAAAAGTTGCTACACAAAATATACTTTGTATAGCAATTCTGCTAAAATGTGTTGGAAAGTGTGATGCGATATATAAGGGAAATTATTCTCAGCTTCAATTTGAATACTAGTAATGAATGGAACATTTGCAAATTGATTGTGATCGTCATAGAGTCTTCGTAATAAAAAATCCTCACTGAATCATCGTTTACAAAGAATGCTGTACATATGGTACCTGGGATAGAATTCACAGGCTTTTGCATTATAAATTGGACATTTGCAATTTGATTGTCGTAACATAATGCCTTCGTAATAAAATCCTCACTGAATTATTGTTTACCACTGTACATGTATGTTACCTGTGACACAACACACGCTATTGAATATTAAATTGAACATTTGCAATTTGATTGTGGCTGTTAAAAAGTTTTTGCCATAAAAATTCTCACTGAATTATATTACAAAGGATACTAGGTATGGTACCTGGGAGAGATGCTCTTGAATAATAAATTGAACATTTGCAAATTGATTGCGGTTGTTATAACATCTTCAGAATGAAAAGCCTCACGGCACTCTATGCATATATGTTTTTGATCATATTTCTTGTCTACATAAATATTTATGGGTTATATTCAGCACTGTCACTCGCTGTATCATGCTTGACATAATGTATGAATGACTCATTTTGCAGATAATTTGATTGGTTTTCTGAGCTATCACGCTAAACCACTGCTCAAAACAATAGCAGGATACATGTAGGATGAGTTATCGAAATGGAATGTTTTTCATCGACATTCATGGTGGGTGTTGCTCAAAAGTTTCAATTGATCGCAAGTTGCAATTGATCAAAACGCACTTATCAAAATCATTGTTTCATGCGCATATTGTTAAATGTGCATACAGTCCGCGAATGAAAATACGCGTTACAATTTGCAAAGTTGCAGTTGATTTGCAGTTGATTTTGAACAACACCCTCATAGTATTGTCTATACCATTCATGTATTGTATTATTTCAACCCATTAGCTACTGGAACCTGTTAGCCTTTGTACAAAGTTCATGTGATTATAGGAATTCAGAAGTCAACGAGTTAAGAGGTAGCAAGGAGGGGGTGGGGGTTGGTATTACTTTTTTTGTGGGGGTAGTAAATTATGATTTGAAAACTAATTGCAAAATGATTGCTCTTTTTAAAAAGCTAATATAATTTTAAGAAATGCTGCCTTTTCCACCTCCACTATCAAAACAGCATTTTATCATTTTTCCATTTTGTCCATAATTGTACTACCTATGTTTAATTGATTGAATACTGAATTCTGTAAATCCCCAAAACTTTGTGCAGGGAAAATATCCGGTTCCAGTAGTCAAGGAGTTTACGGTTTCAATGGTGGGAGTACATTTCTTTCATATTGCATCAAGTAATAATATACTGATAGATGCAAATTTTATTGTTCTCTTCACTCAAATGTTGAAATTAGAACCCAGAAGCTTGCCTGAGGCTTACCCGACATAGCAACAAGCATTGTAATTTAATTGTTACTAGTCTGGTTGCGGAAGATATATCTTTACTAAGTTTATTAGCGAGAAATCTGCACACATTGGAATCTTAAGTCAACCAGCCTATTCATGAGAAAGTTGCCCCTCGCTGTTTTGTTGCCAATATGCCCAACAATATAATTCAATATAAGTGAAAATAAAAATCAGTGTCTGCACCAAATTCTATGGATGATTCACATCCCCAGCCTGGCCTGGGCAGGAAATTTGTAACATCCCTTTGAGGATACCATAGCTTCTACGGTACCCCTTTCCAATTCTCCTCAGAAGAAGAGGAACACTGACTTTTCACCATGTGCAATATTCCTTCTGCCATATTGGAAGATGTGAAGCATAGATGAGGGCTTTGGAACAGGGGAAGGGGGGGGGGGGAGACTAAGGGGCGGCAGCCCCCACTTTCGCAGTAAATGTGCAAATATATATAATATATTATGCGTTCGATTGGGGGGGGGGGGGGGGGGGGCTTCCGGGACATGCCCTCCCCCAATCTCTGGCCTTTCACTATGTGACCCGATATTTCATTTGCCATCATTTATATTCCTTTTGCCATCATTTATCTGCCATATCGGAAGATACGAAGCATAGATGATGGCTTGATATGGTGGATGGTGGGGGCGGGCTTCCAGGATATGCCCCCTCCCCACAAAAAATCTCATAAATAATTGAGCCCCCAACCTTATAGCGGGGTCTATTGAAAGCGAATGAATGAGCCCCCATCTCTGATATCCTCTGTCCCGTACCCATGGTTGTTAATTTCCTTCAGCAAGAAATTTATCCATATAGTGCTGCACTCAACCCAGGTAAGGTGAATGTGTACCTGGTAGGATTAATATATTCCTTGAAATATAAGCACCTCACAAGCTGCTATTGCGAAAGCCAAGTTAACAATACTGCATTTATTGTCGAACGCATCAATTATTTGTTTATCCTGATCTACAAAATGGGTCTCTCTTTTGTTATTGTCCTCCTGTTAGCTGGCATTGGGTTTCATTTTATCAAGCTAATGCCCCTGTCACATATAGGGCCCCGGAAGCAACACGATTCACCCTGACTCGTTGTTCTGAGGCAGTTAACTGTGAATTAACAAAGAGTCGTGGTGAATCGTGTTGCTTCCGGGGCCCTATGTGACCAGGGCTTAAATGGATGACACTATTCTTGTGATCTGTAATGCTAATTAGCCGGTGGAGGATTTCGCCATTGCAGTGACAACAAACTTGCCATCAATGATGCATGTTTATGTAAGGCCTAATTATAGCTCAGCCAAACTTTCATTATTTTGAGGCCAAAATCAAATAGAAAAAGGGGTTTTCATTGGAGAATTTTCCTTCCTTGATGTTTCATATGAAATGTCAAAGTTAGTCAGCGTGCTAGAATTTGGGTGGGGCTCAAATGCTTATCAAGAATTTATGTGAGGGCTAATTAGTTCAGCCAAATTTATCATAGTTTGGTGCCGTTATAGAATAGGAAAAGAGGGTCTTTGATTACAGACTATCCCTTCTTCCTTCATGATTCTTGTGAAATGTCAAAGTTAGTCGGTCTATCAGAATTTGGGTGAGGCTTAAAGGCTTATCAATGATGCGTATTTATGTAAGGGCTGATTAGTTTAGCCAAACTTTTGATAGTTTGATGCGGTTATATAATAGGAAAAGAGGGTCTTTGGATACAGACTATCTCTACCTCCTCAATGTCTCTTGTGAAATGTCAAAGTTAGTCAGTGTGCTATAATTTGGGTGGGGTTCAAATGTATATCAATGATTTATGTGAGGGCTAATTAGTTTAGCCAAATTTATGATTGTTTAATGCCAATATAGAGTAGGAAAAAGGGTCTTCGATTACAAACTATCCCTTCTTCCTTCATGATTCTTGTGAAATGTCAAAGTTAGTCGGTCTGTTAGAATTTGGGTGGGGCTCAAAGACATATCAATATGATACATATTTATCTTAGGGCTAAGTAGTGAATCCGAACTTTTGATAGTAATTGATGCCAATATAGAATAGGAAAAAGGGTCTTTGATTACAGACTATCTCTTCCTCCTTGATATCTCTTGTGAAATGTCAAAGTAAGTCAGTGTTCTAGAATTTGGGTGGAGCTTGAAGGCATATAAATGATGTGNAATCATGTTGCTTCCGGGGCCCTATGTGACCAGGGCTTAAATGGATGACACTATTCTTGTAATCTGTAATGCTAATTAGCCTGTGGAGGATTTCGCCATTGCAGTGACAACAAACTTGCCATCAATGATGCATGTTTATGTAAGGGCTAATTATAGCTCAGCCAAACTATCAATATTTTGAGGCCAAAATCAAATAGGAAAAGGTTTTTTTTTCACATTTTCCTTCCTTGTTGTCTCTTATGAAATGTCAAAGTTAGTCAGTGTTCTATAATTTGGCTGGGGCTCAAATGCTTATCAATGATTTATGTGAGGGCTAATTAGTTCAGCCAAATTTATGATAGTTTAATGCCAATATAGAGTAGGAAAAGGGGTCTTTGATTACAGACTATCCCTTCCTCCTTCATGATTCTTTTGAAATGTCAAGTTAGTCGGTCTATCCTTATTTTCTTCCTCCAAGGTCTATCAGAATTTGGGTGGGGCTCAATGCTTATCAATGATTTATGTGAGGGCTAATTAGTTCAGCCAAATTTAGATAGTTTAATGCCAATATAGAGTAGGAAAAGAGGTCTTTGATTACAGACTATCCCTTCCTCCTCAATGTCTCTTGTGAAATGTCAAAGTTAGCCAATCTGTTAGAATTTGGGTGGGGCTTAAATAAATATGGATAATGTGTATTTATGAAAGGGCTAATTAGTTCGGCCAAATTTATGATAGTTTGATGCTGTTATAGAATGGGAAAAAGGGTCTTTGATTACAGGCCATCCCTTCTTCCTTCATGATTCTTGTGAAATGTCAGAGTTAGCCAATCTGTTAGAATTTGGGTGGGGCTCAAAGACATATCAATGATGCGTATTTATGTAAGGGCTAACATTAGTTCAGCTAAACTTTTGATAGTAATTGATGCCAATGTAGAATAGGAAAAAGGGTCTTTGATTACAGACTATCTCTTCCTCCTTGATATCTCTTGTGAAATGTCAAAGTTAGTCAGTGTTCTAGAATTTGGGTGGAGCTCGAAGGCATATAAATGATGTGAATAATTTATGTAAGGGCTAATTAATTCAGGGAATTGTGAGGGGAGAATTCCCTGATTAATTCAACCAAATTTGTGATAGTTTGATGCCAATTTAGAATAGGAAAAGGGTCTTTAATTACAGACTATTCCTTCCTCTTTTACACTCTCATGAAATGTCAAAGTTAGTCGGTCTGTTAGAATTTGGGTGGGGCTGAGATCTAGGCACAATTTTTAAAGTCAAGTCCGTGCTATTTCATCCCATTGGCTACAATTTACATCCTGAATTCAAATAAGCTAATTTAGTCAAAATTATCTTGATATCTGTCTGTATATGTTATTTAACAATCACATTGGGAAAGGTTAATTTCCGTTAGCAAGAATTTCATCTACAGTGTGCTGCACTTAACCCAAGTGAGATAAATGGGTACCTGCAGCTAGAATTTATAAAGCATAGCCCCTTCCCTACCTTGTCGGAAGAATATGATCACTGACCCTTATTTAGTGTTAAAGATATTCCTGTCGGCATGAATTAAAAAATAATGTCTTGGTGTATAATAGCCCTCTGCTAAAGTGACATTATTAGAGTGCTCAGGGACTTGTATATAGGAGTTGGTAAACGCTATATAAATCAGCTAATTTCCATTTGTATAATTTAACATTATTTACAAATACCTTTTTGAGATCCATATGAATCACAAACAAATACTTTGATGCAGAGACGCCAACCGTTTCAGAATATGCAGAAGTGAATTCTATTATAAATTCAAGGAATTCATTTCAAGTGAATCACAAGGTCATGAATGCTCTCACTTTTGGTCAGCTACTGCTTTAATAATTTTTAATTAATTCTTTTGATGTCATGAATATTCCGGAAAGATTGGCACTTTACGTTGATGTATATGAGCACATTGTACTTAATGAGGAAATGTAAATTGTAGCGACAGAGCAGTAGCAACACAAGTGTTGGTGTTAAAGATGAACGCTAATGATGATTGCTCTGATGTTGATGCTTTTCCCATGTGTACTGATGTTCCTGTTCCGGCTCTTCCAGACGGATTGGTAAAGTTGGATGACTTTATAATGACAATAGACTTCCATGATCAATAAGGCAAAAGAAAATTGTTTGAAGGCCTAAGAGTGACTTTTTTGAAAAATTGTGTCAGTCGGTTAGATTCTAATTTTTTTAATCATTTATTTTTGTTGTGGAATAGATAGATATCATGTAGAGTATGAGACTTAGAAAAGATATAAAAATATAAAAATATAAAATTTTACATATACGTAAGTGCCAATCTTTCCGGAATATTCATGACGTCAAAAGTATTAATACTTTAACATATAAAATTACTTTTTAGATATATCATATGTTTATTTATAATTTTTCTGGATGTTTTCTTGTTTGTGTGCAAAGAATGAGGTCTATTAAAGTATGATGAAAAAATAATTCATTTTCGATTTTGAGTATGAAAAAGCATTGATTTTTCATTCACCTGAAAAGATGCAAAATATCTGGAGAAGAGACCTTCAAGGGTTGGGGAAGCATACTATTAGGGGTACTTTTTGTGCAAAGAAAAGAAAAACATGCATTGATATTTCAGGATAAGTTACAAGCTACCCTATCTTTTTTCGCTTTTTCATTTAAGATTTGAAAAAAGAGGATTGCAAAATATATTTTTCTATTTGGTTTGTCAACATTGGAACCAAGAAGAACTTTTTAAACTCGATGCTTATGATTGCCTTTAATCTGCATCATAAATGATAGACCTGGGATATTTCAAGGTGCCCCATTAATAGATGATTGAACAGTTGCTTGGAAAATCAAAATGATTGGGGCTCATGGAGGGTTTCCGATCGCAGAAGTTCATCGGTCTGATAGCTGTCATGGTAGGGAGATCATGCAGTGAGTTCTGAAGGGCGCTAGTTTCAGTGGGGAGGCAATAGGGCATGAGCTAGTCTGCAAGCACAGACCCAAGGCTTTTGAAATGTGCATGCGCTGAGCGTGATACAGGGTATGCATTGTGTGACTTCATCACACACAGCATTGCTCTTTCCTACAGCCTGCAGTGTGTCACATACTGAAAGATTGCATACTCTGTATCATGCTCACTCCAAAAGCCTTGGGTCTGTACTTGCGGACTAGGCATGGACGGTGTCAGGATCTGTGGATATGGACAGTGTCAAGATCTGTTATTGGGGAGGGGAAGGGGAGATGGGGGGATGTTCACCTTTAATAGTCTAAAAAGCCACCANCCCCCCCCCCTTTTTAAAAAAAAAAAGGGGGGGGGGGGGGGGGGGGGGGGGGGGGTGGCCATGCGGCACCTGTGAAATGGTCTATACAAAGGCCACTACAGGGAATAATTTTCCTGGTATTGCATCACACTTTGCTATATATTTTAGCAGGGTTGTTATAGGCTACAAAGTTTATTTTGTGGTGCAACTTTTGCACATAGAACTGTACAGTAAAGCATTGAAAATATTTCTTCAATGTCTGAAACTGCTAATCAAATGTGATTAGTAAAATTATCCCTTGTACTCCCACCTCCGAAAAGAAGGTGGGCATGGATGCAGCGTTTTCACCATGATGATCTAAAATGGCACCTTTTGTTTTCGTACGGAATTTCATGATCAAGATCAGATGCGAATCCACCTTCACAAACTGTGGGCTATGCTCAAATAAACCATTAAGTCTGAAGTAAAAACATACATTGTAAATTATAGTAGTGTCCATGAAAATAAGAAGTAAAACAGAGAGAGAGGTGTGTTCGCTACTCTCTACTCCCACCCCCTCACTCAAACAGTGACAGAAATTTAGTGAAATATTTGACTTTTTGATCCCATTATAACCCACGCAAATCCAAAATAAAACCACTCACTCAAATGCATCGAACCAAAACTTGCATTTAGCTGGTAACCAGATTTGTTCATTCGTCATTGGTGGTGCTCTTACGGGCCATTCCATAGTAAATACAGAGGAGAAAATAGGCGGGTCGACATATTCAAATTGAAGTGGATGGCTAAAATAGGGAAGGAACATTATTCAGAAAAAGTTGAAGAGTAGTTGAATGGAAGAGAGTATGAAAGAGTTTGAGATGAAAGGGAGAGAGAGATTTAATGAATTCAAAGCCCAAGTATAGTCTTGGTAACGATTAAGAAATTTAGATTTTGTGGGATGTTTATCATGACAAATATATCTTACACACATTTTGAGACCATATCATAATTTTTTTAACAAATTGATTCCTTTTGAAAATTTGAATTTGACCGTTGAATAATATATTTAGCGCCCTCTCTTGGTTACAATATTATTTTGCCTGTTATCGGGCATATGCCATGTTATTTCCGAGATTTAAAAATAGAATGATAAAAAGGTATACACAACAATATATTTTTTAAATTTTCATTCATTTCTGTGCATGAGAAGTTGTCCGTCATCAAAAAAGAAAACATTGATCGGACACGACACTGAAATATTTTGTACATGTTAGGTTATAGCTTTTCAAAAAACTAATTCATTTTTCACACAATCTTTTGTGCAACATGTTCATGATACTATATTTCATTTTATTTAGATTTGGAGATAAATTTTTGGGATGAAAGTATTCACTTTTACCAAAACTTTACTTGGGAAAATACGCCCAAAAGATTGAGATAGAACTGTCAAGAAGGGGTTGGGCAATCCACATGCCCCAATGGAATAGTGGAATGCTAAAACTGCTTTTTATCACTTAAATGGGATCTTAACCAGTACAATCCCCAGCGTGACTTTTGATCAGCTGATGGCCGAGGGATCAGGTTCAATGGTTCTTTTATCGGAGGGTAACAACCAGAGAAATGGAAATACCACGGAAGTAAGAACACAGATTGGAAACACTTTACAAATTCTGAAGGCATTTCTGGGGTCTCTTGGTGTTAGTCTGCAAAAAGAGACCCAAATCCTTCAATTTGTTCCGCAAGCTTCTACAAGGCAAAACAATAAAGAATGAATTGCCCTTCAATGACCTACACACTGAAAATAGATTCAGGGCTCTACCTTAACTTTTTTTCCTGGTGGCCAGCCGGGCCACCTGAACTTGATTTTTTCAATTTTCAGGTGGCCAAATGGAATTTCAGGTGGCCAAAATTTTGCGCCTAAGAAAACTTGGATTTTAAACATCAGACAGGCCTCGAAAGTCACCAGTTTTAGGGGCAGGCAATTTTTTATTTTGGGGGCATTTTGCTGCATAATCTCTCAATTTTTT
>BQKZ01008276.1:17133-27589 GCA_036244855.1 Temnopleurus reevesii | reverse complement strand
ATGGAGGGGATGTGGGGTTGTGGATATTACGAATTTAACATTTGACTTCTTCCCTTGATCATTTGTATGGGTCATAAGTTTGTCAATAAGTGATCTTTGTTTAATAAAAAAAGATAAAAAGCTCTGCAATACTTGAGGTTTTTTGAGAAAAGAAATACCCTCAAGACAAGGGCCAAAAAACACGGTCGACTATTGATGAATATTATCCACTCATTTCATTTGTCACTAATTAATTTGTCAATCATTTAGTTTTGAGCTATCCACTATTTTTATACATTTTTGTCCATTGTGACAAATTGACAATAAAGCTATTGTTCTGTACCTGTTTGCCATGGAGGCCACATACTCTTCCATCCATATCTCTGAATGGCAAAGACAAGTCGGCATCTTGTCGTTAAACAATGTACACATATTAGCCGTGTCCGCTTCTTTGAGAATGCAGAGAGTCTTTGACGTTTGAGAGACTTTCTGTCAAGTCTCCTGCAGTTTGGTTTGGAGCATATCACTCCAAGAACGATGCATTCCTCTGAGCATTCCAAAGCCATGGTACTCAGGCGACAACAAAATACACGCCTCACACGTACAACCCTATCTCCGGATGTCCTGCTTGTCAATATATTCACAACATGGCTCTCCAAGTTTACGATCTTCTACAAAGATGTATCAATGCTACCTGTATGATGACCGTTATTGTGGCAATTAATCCACAGCCACCTTCAAAATAGCCCTCGCTTGGTTTGGCAGCATTTCTATTAGAAATCCTTTGATAAAGTTGTCTGAAAGTGGCATTTAATTATAAACAGCGTATCATCTTCCAATGTGCATGATCCTTTTAGGAACAAAGACGTGATGGGTTGCCATGGAAACCTGATAGAGATATCAGATTCTATGATCACAAGCCTCTTGAAAATTCTCAAGCACAAACATCTTGTAATATGTCTTGTCAAAGACAATCACCGCATTATGTTATATTGTTGCTATAGAAACAATGAAGTATGTGATGAAAATCCTGAAAGTCTTGGAATAATGAAACAATGAAAACCCAACGGATATAAAGTTCACTTCAATAAGGAGATGAGAAAATGCAGAAAAAATAGCCAACTTTTATCTAAGAATGAATGAGAAATGCTTCATGTGCCCGAGAGACAACTTTTTATCAATAAGATTAAACGCCATGAAACTGGAATCAACTAGAAATTAAGGTATTTTAGTAAAATTCACATCAATAACTCGACACTATAAATAATTAAACAATGTGTGAAGATTTTTTTTATACTTTCAAACAATCAACTACTATACCGGGTGGAGCAAGTATTTTAAAAAACGAATCATTACCAACATAATCCTACTTGCAAGGCAAACTTCTTTTCTATTGAACATTTACTTGCTCTATACACTGCAGACTGGTGGAAGGTAGGCATAGGAAAATAAATACAGTACTCTGCGGAACATCATTGTGATTCCAATTATTAGATTCTCCAAGACAGTCAATCGAATACAAATTTCCAATCCAATCCGTGTTGGTACGATCAAAATCCATGTACCATAACTTGTTGAAAGCAAATACACAATCACATAAAAAATACAACATAGTACACATAGAGTTGTACAGAGGTTCATTTGCAGAACACACTAGCCTTGGAACACGAGCATGAACAATTACACATTAAAAAGACCTATGCCAAAATGCCCACAATCAGAGCTGGAAAGTTACTGGTACCATGTTACAGTCCCTAAGAGCCTCAGTGTGATATCTTTCAAGAGTAAAATCAATTTTGAACATGGAATTGAATATCAAAGAGGCTCATCTTTAAATATGAATGGATGGATTCATCAAGGAGCAATATTGTTCATTTCTATGACTGTCCAAAAAACAAAATTCTACATCTGGCTAATTCTTTGAAACAAATATTTTTATAATTGCTGGTATCATCTGAGTTCATATACTGACACAAAAATTGTTCAAACTTTGTTTTTACTGCTGAAGTTTATTTGAATGTAATAAATGCATTCTACAGAATGCATTATCACACATGATTTTCACTGTGGCCTTAAGTGTTTTGAACTATCAATGATATCATTCAAAAAATCATTCCAAATATGTGCTAAAAATGACTGAGAAAAAATTGTGCTAATCCATTACAAAATACCATTCAATGTATAATAAGTTCAACAACCCCTTGTTAGGAAGTAATGTTATAAAACGTTTGCAAAGGTGATAATATTTAAAACTTGTTTTGGAAGCTTCCTTCACTTTCCATGAACTAAAAGTTTGATACGCCACAATCCAATTTCCAAAGAAATTATGCATCCTAAATGGTTCCTGTTCTCTGTGTCACCAGAAAAAAAGCTGAGCTGACTATAATCAAGCTTTGCAATCCAACTCCCTTGAGTACAACCGATCCATATCAAACTCTGATGTGATAATAATTACATAGCCACAGATAAGAGCTGAAAAGTCATTAATTCCATTTATTGCTAAAGATTGCAATGACAAAATAAAACAAGATTGATCTCTTTTCAGTGTTATGCACAAAATTCTTGAAGCATCTGTTGCTAAATATAATGGTTATATATATTTTAGCAAACAAAACCACACCAATATTCCAGATTAATAGCACCTTCCAATGTCTGTAGTATTTGTACTCCTTCGTTCTCATGAATAAACCATGACGCTGCCATGAAATCATCATACCAAATACCAGTAGTGATAAGGTATGAAGGAAAAATAAGGAGATATCATCAGGTTGCTCCTAACTCAATCCAGGGTTTGCAGTGTGAAAACCAGAGACATATCTCCTGATTTAAGGTATGGAGGGATGCCTTCAAATCTCTGCAATTGAGCAAAAAGTAATATTCAGCACAGAAAGTGCATTCGCAGTGGATATGTAGAAAAAGAAATCAATGAAACATTGAAACTGCAAAGAGATGGTGCTCCACATACTCTACTTTCAATTCTGAATGAATTTGCATTTTCCTGTCATATTCATTGTGTGGCATCTTTTCTGTCATTTTATACTTCAGAGTGGCGATAAAATTATCTATGAATCAACCAGAACACGTTTTAATATGAACAAAGAATAAATAAGATGATAATGGGAACTAGTTTGAGATTTCAAAACCTCTACGGCATGGTAATTCATTTCCAAACAAATGAGAAAAAAAACATTAAAAATCTGATGTAAATCACTTGCAAAGCAATCTAAGATCAAATGTCAGAAAGATTGAAACAAATCTGAAAGCATAAATGCAAGACCAGTTTTAGAAAAGAACTCAATTTCACAGCATGTGAAAGCAGACTCACAATGCCTATATAGAACAATAAGCTTTAACTGGTTGGTTCTAATATATTTCTTGATAAGTCCTAATACACCAACAATTCTCAAACTTGGTGGAGACGTGATCCTGGAACATCCAACAGAATACATAAGTCATCACGAGATGATGAAGCATGGAGAATTGAATCAACTGGTACAGCTGAATGTAGACAGAGGAATACAATACTACATACACACAAACATGAAATGAGGTAATTAGATAATAGAGAAAGCTTGAGTTGATTAAGGCCAATTAACAAAGAGACAACATCAGGGAGGCACTCTAAGGTCTTATTTATCACCAGGAGACTGTAAAGAGACTTGAACAAAGATGTCCTTTATGCAAAACAGGCCTCCATTGTCACTGTCTTAAGTAGATGAACAGAAGGTGAACAAAAATATCTATAATGGGCTCTCTATTTCTTTCCTGTACCCTCTTACTCTCCATCCCTTCCTTTCTCTATGTCTCACTTTTTCTTCTGGCTTCGGCTCACTCTCTCTTCCTCCTTCTCTTTCTTTCTTTCTTTCTTTCTTTCTTTCTTTCTTTCTTTCTTTCTTTCTTTCTCTCTTTCTCTCTTTCTTTCTTTCCTTCTTTCTTTCTTTCTTTCTTTCTTTCTTTCTTTCTTTCTTTCTTTCTTTCTTTCTTTCTTTCTTTCTCTCTCTCCCCTTCTTTCCCATTCCTTCTTATCTCTCTCTGTCTCTTTTTTTCTCATTTCTCTCTCTCTCTCTCTCTCTCTCTCTCTCTCTCTCTTCAATCCTTTCCCTTTCTCTTTCCCTAAATCCTTTCATCCTATTCTCTCATCCCATCCCCTCTCTCACCCTCCTCCCCCTCCCCCCATGTGTCATCCCCATCTCTCCCTCTCCCTTTTTCATGCCTCAACATACAATTATCAGAAATATTATGAGACAAATGGCAAAAAAATGTATATAACAGTAAATTTGTCCTGAAAAGTTGAATAAATTTGTTTCTTCTCACAGTTCAATATATTCACCACCCATCAATCGGCTTTGTACGCATCAATAGTAAAGAAACAAACCCTAGAATGTACAAGATACCTGTTGATATCATTTCATTGCCGTAATTATTCTTTTAACTGATTGTCTTTAGATCTTGTGCAACTTGAAATGAAAGCTCTCAATCAGACACATGAGAGCATTTACTCCAAATTTTGTTGCGTAATGTTGTATGCTCTAATGTTTCTATCACTTGCTATATACAGTAGAGTGTTCAAGAGGGAAATTCAAGACGAATAATGCTACTAGCATCATGTTCAAATCAATCGTATCACATTATCAATTCAACCAATTTGCTCCTTTCTATCTATAAGAGATCTTTTGAGGAAAATTTACCAACTCTCTTCCTCTATTTTCCTCTCCTCAACCTCACTTTGCACGGAATGGGAATTATTATCAGAATATAGAGTAAAGACTTAGTCTGATTCTCCCAAAGAAATTTTTAATCTTCATCCTGGCAACGCACTTGATAAAAAGCAAAGAGTCAACATCTATTGAAAAGAATGGCAAGGACATGTGTGTGATTGAATCAAAGGATGACTGAGGCTCATGGGAGATCACATCTTTTTGCTGCAGGAGAGCATTCTTGAGTGGAAATAAAACTCGTCAAACTGAACAAGGTCATATTCTTCTACAGGGGATGGATACATGTGTTCACATCTTTAAACAATAAATACATCATGAAAGTCTAACAAAAGTTAAAGACAAAGCCTTGCAAATGGCTGTGAATGAATTCTAATGCAAGATAAGAAGAATGAAATTGCCACAAAAGTGCCAATTAATTGAGTGTAAGAACAACATTAACTCATAAAATTGTTCAAGATAAGGTATTTTATCTCTCCATACATACTACATGTAGTAGAGGAGAGTGGAGAATAATGTGTTCACATCTTACTTAGACAACAAAGTAATCATTTGAGATTCTATCAGCCATTAGTACGACTGTAAATTACAGTACATATCGTATGTATGTATGTTTAAAAAATGAGGTGTTAAGACCCACCATGTACATGTATGTGTGAATGAGAACTTTAAAAGTAATTTGAATGAAAGAAAATAATAATGAAATCGACACAAAAAGAAAACAGCACATTTTCATTAAATTTTCAAAAATGTTAGCTCTTATGATAATTAAATACAAGGTCCTTTGGGGCTATAGATTTGAGTAAGGGAGTGGGAATGAAGTGTACTACTCAGATGGTATCTACACTGCATGAAGATATTTATCATCCTTCTCTTCAAATCATTGACAAATTATACCATTTTGTAAGAATTAAGAGCCCTTTAAATGAAAGTAAATTGGTATTAGCTTGAAAAAATATATTTATCTGAGAGAGGATGTAATTGTGAGGACAAACTTGTGCATGTATACATGTAATATCCTTTTGGTTCTTACGTGAAATAATTTCACATCTTCATTAGATGGCAAAATAATTTAAAGTAATAAAAGAGCAGAACCAAAAACTAACAAAGAGCTCCAATGTGATAGTTTGCTGTGAAAAATACATGTACATGTAGGTCATTGATACAATTCTCCTAAATCTGAATATACACATACATTCAATATTTATTTTTTTTTCCAAACTGAAGTGGTATTATACCTTTATATATTTCAATGTTCCTTGGGCATAAAATGAAGTGACCTTTTATAGCTTAAAAATTAATACCTGAATTCTCTTTTGCAAAGTACATTCTTCTATATTTTCTTACTTTTAAATACTAGTTCAATCTCCCTCTGAAGAAAAATACTCTTTATCTCGTATGAAATAAGGCAATATAATACTGAGAAACCAAGCCCAACCCAGAAGGCACTCTTCAAATTTGATCAGCTTTCCAATAACTCTACCTGCCATAGAAGGGTGCAATGTACACACTGTTCAATCGATTTTGAAGCCTAACAGTCAATGAAATAGAAAGTAGGTCAACATGACATTGCACTCAATAAGGAGCCTTTCAAGTATTGATTAGGAGAGTACTTCTAACATCAAAGTATCATTAAACAGCTGGTATATTTGATATCTGCTTTTATGCAATGTGCAATAAAGACATATTAAAACGTTTTGTATCTTTTGTTTGTCTTTTACAAAAAAGCATGATCAAAGGTGACAAATAATTTGAGGTCAGGGGACAATTGTCCTGGTATCGCACCGCAATTTGCTATGCAATTTAGCATGATTTCTACACAGAAGATGATTTGTATAGCAACTTCTTCACATAAAACTGTAAAGTGTTGGAAATGATTCCTCAATGTCTAAAACTGCTAATCAATTGTGAAAACTAAAATTATTCCCTGAAGGTATATATTGGAAAAGTATGAATATCATGTTAAGATAGGAAAATAATAAGGCACATAAATTGTCAAAATTTAAATGATTCATGATATTGATTGATTCATAAACATGCAGGTACAGGTTGTACATGTACATTTGTAATCTTGCAACACGATAATATCAAACACAGAAACAAGAAATCAGGGAAGATTTCCTAATCAGAAATGTCAAAAAGATGCGTCCAAAATGAAAAACTGTTCTGTCATTTTTTTCTAAAAAAAACTATTTAAAAGACAGGCCAAGGCACATACCAGCATAACACATGCACAAGTCTTTTCCAAGACAAGAAATGACTTCACATTTCCTAATGAATTAAACAAATATATTGCAATCCTTGCTCCTGATACAGAAATACCTCAAAATGCATGTTGTGACTGGTGTGTACATCAAGATGTACAAATTGATTTGATTTGAGAGCACTCTTTGAAAGATCAAGTGATCATTGAATATCAAAAGAGAGACTACATGTACATTACTTACAAGCTTACTGGAGTAATAAACACTCTTTTAAGCACGAATTGCAATTGTGATCTATGCAACATTTAATTTATAACTAGTATAAAATGTCTCTTTTGAAGGCAAATTTTAAAAAGTGTTGTTCATGTATGACTCTAAAGAAATTTCACAAAGATGTGGTGCTTTAAAAAAAATTAGAACAGAAAAATATAGAATAATTACAAGTACTTCATCCTCACTTTAGTCGGGAATAATTTTTTTCTGTTTGTGTAAAGTCCCTTTAGATTTTTGCTGTCATTTCTTTTTTTAAATAATCACAAAGATAATGTCAAATCAGTTTTCTTATGCTCACAAAATTCACAACATTCATTGACTTTATCATCAAGGTTTCATACAGAATTCTTCATTCAAAATTTTACCAAGGTCCACTGAACTGGAATTCATCCCCAATCTCCATACAAAAATCTAAATCTTCAAACATTTTTAAACATTTTTAGAAAGCAATACAAAAATTATCTGCTGGATATAGTGAACAAGTGAAATGTATTACATAACAATTGTTTGTTATGGGTTGTGTGAGTCTTGGGACCTGTAACATAAAAGATGCAATTAAACTTACAATTAATATTTATTGTAAGTCTATGGCAAAATGTGTACCAAAGAGATGCAATTAATTACAAGATTAATTGCATCTCTTTCATGTTACAGGCCCCTGCTTTGATTGTCTCTTTAACAATGTTTCCTTTTTTGTAAGTTAGGTATTTCTATTTATATTCACTTGAGCACTCAGCAGAGTGGATACGTGGGCTATATAAATTGCATCTATTATTATTATTATTTCAAATATTTTATATCAAAACTTAGATTCGTATAAAGGTAAACCTTTTTTTAATAAGGATCTCTTCTTTTTTTTTCCTTTCTGGTCTGTGGCCTTACTCATGCAATATGTGTTTTCTTGTATTTTGTCATTTGTGAACATATATGATGTCAATAATGTACATTGAAATTGTTATTGTTGGGTAAAAATAAATTATTGAAAATTTTGAAGGCTCAAATCTAATCAAAGCAAAAATTCATTCATCTTTGTTGGACTTACCTTCTCAAATCAATGTTTGCCTTAGCATTATATTAATCTATTCATATACAATGTATCTCCATGTTTATGCTAACACTTGTGATATCTCTTGGGAAATGTGTCCTAATATCATAATTATATCTTTTTTAAAGAACACAAAGTGAGAAAGAATGGAAAAAAGTAGAAATTGCAAAGTTTCAGGGGGGGGGGGGGTAAGATATACCAAATCAGGTGTGTCAGATAAACAAGTGGTTAGAGTTATGTTGACTCATGAATACTCAAACAAATATCACATTGATGTTACCTAACCCATCATAGGGAGAACTGTAGGGAACTCAACTGTAGAGGGCGCACACATACATTTTGCAATGTTCAATGATCAACTGATTTTGATGGTTTTCTTATTAGCTATTGAAAGGTAGGTACATGTAGGTAGGTAGGTGCTGGATATAATTGTGCTCTTCAATCTTTGCAGATTGTGTGCAAAGAAAATGTGTGCATACAAACTAAAGAGGGCTATTTGTATTTCAATTCAATCTACACATAGAGTGATATAATGGTAGAAAGCCAAGGAATATTTTTCTCCACAAAACCTTATGCTCCTAGCTTGTTATGAAACAAAAAATAAAACTACGATAAAAGTGTCTGTTTTCAATCAATAATGAGTGATATTATGAGAGAAAGCCAATGAATATTTTTATCCACAGCTTTTGCTCCTAGTTTGTTGTGAGCCAAAGAAAAATAAAACTGATAAAAGAGAGAACAAAAATCAGTAATGAGAGAAAACAGAGAGCGAATTCAAAAGATCATGAATGTTAAAAAATTACAAGAGAATCTTTCATTCTTGAAATTTCAATTTTTTTTATACTTTACATAAAATGCCTTATTTTCCATCGAATGCATGTTTATCTTTTTTCTGTAAATTCCTCCTGAATATTTCTTAATAATTTTCAAATATCATATTTTTTTTGTAAAACGAAAAGCTTTCATTCTTAATACTATAAAAGTACATGTAATTATCTTGTTGTTATCTATTGCTTTGTAACCCTCTCTAATTATTAACTGAAAATCAAAATGGCCAACATACCTTTCATAGGTACATTGTGAATTCTCCATGCAAAATTTTCTTTGAGCATGATTCTGCAGCAGTCAGTCTACACTTAAAGCATGATAAAACAAACCCTCATACAAGTGTGGAGATCAAATTAGTACAAAATTTGCAGTATGAACACTAGAGGGTTATAAATAACTGCTAAGAAGAAGTAAAAGAAAACAAAGAAACTTTTCTCTGTAAAAAGACAAGCTCACCTGTAGGTTTGAATGGCAATTTAACCGCCACATGAGTCTGGTATCTATCCAGTCTATCATCTTTTGATTGTTGATTGTGGTGTGTGCTAGGTGTTGCTGAGTAGGTTGATTGCTGCTGTAACACATGTTGCATGGAATGTTGTTCTTCAGATTGTGGCAGCAATGTTTTATCAAAATCATCTCCGGATTCATACCACGCATAGCTGCTAGAATGACTGGAAAGGCTTGAAAGCATAGACAGGTTTGAACCTGGGATAAAGAAACAAATTTATTGAATAATGAGAGGTATAAAATATTGGAATGACAAAGCTTGGCAACTCAACAAATGAACTTTAAAATAAGGGAATAAAAACTTGGCATCTAGTTATGCTGTGCATATTTTTTCCAAACTACTGCAGCAGATCCAATGTATGGAAGAAAAGCAGAGCCACAATTCAGTATAGCCTATGAAATAACTTTATAAGTATCTGTGGAATTGGATTGAAATTAATTAGAAGTAAAATGTATTGAAGATTAAAATCTTTACAATTAATTTCAGCATTCTTGTAAAATTGGATTTGATTTGATTTATGTTCCATTTCAATAACATTTTCACAATGATCCAGCAACAGAAATAACAACATTTACATTTTTTTTTTCAAACAAACACACACTTCTGAATATCAAAAAAGTGGCTGCATATGCCGTATCTTCAACAATACAGCTGCTTTGTCACAAATAGGGACATAAGTTGATCATATCCTTTAACCTCTCCTAGATTTGAGATCTGATAATGTGTTGAATCAGACAGGGTGAACCACTGCAGGTAAAACGGTTCTAACTCAATTTTGAAAAGTTGCCAAACGACACTGTGGGCTGACAATCACGAGGCGATACATCTAATTGATGATTCATACATTCAGCCATGAAACAAAAAATTAAATTCTCCATGCAAGATATCAGTGTTTGCCAAAGTT
>BQKZ01008276.1:0-13641 GCA_036244855.1 Temnopleurus reevesii | reverse complement strand
TTTTGAAAAGGAAAGTATAGTTCACCCATGGCACAAAGAGATTCTTACCGTAGGGACGACATGTTTCCATCGCGATGTTACAGAGTTCTCATGAAGGGGAGGGTCACGGTGTCAGCCACCTGGTACAAAAAAAAAAATAAATAAATAAAATTATAGTACAGAGTACATGTAATTGCAAGAATAAGATTATCACAAACCCCCTAAGGACAAAACGTGTGCAAGTGGGTGAAAATAACTCTATCCTCCATATAACAAACAGAGACAGCACAGACATCCTGTAAATTTAGAAAATGCATAAGAAAACACTATTGCATCCAGTGTTTCCTAGATTATCACAATTTCAAACAGAAAAATGTTGATATAGAATGTGTAGAAGAGAACCTTGTTAAGGTTCAGTGATAGAGATAGATAAAAAGAGATAGATTGATGATACTCCCTGTGAAGCATAAATATGAAAAGCTAACATTTCATGAGCTTTTAACTTTTAAAAGTCAACAATTAAAGCAAAGTGATATTTTCACATCTCTGAATGGCAGCATGTCATTCTTAGTCTTTATTTCCAAAAAGCTTTCTTTGCAAAAAACAACAGGTCTCCTTTAATATAGACAAGTTTAAAGTTGGAATGAATTTAAATTGCTAGAAAATGGAGATGTTCATCGTTATATACTTAATATTTATTGATATGAAAAAAAAAATAATTTTAATTGCAAATGTTTTTGAAAAACTTTTGTTCTTTCCCAAAGTGACAGCAACTCCACTAAATAATCCATATAAATATCTGACGCAACAATGTCATCAAAAGGACAGATCAATGATTAAAACTCGATAAAACAGAATTGGGGCATCGAACCTCACATATCGCAAACCTGTCATGTTCACACAAAAGCCATTTGATAAAGAGAGGGGACGAAGTTCAATCAATAATTATATGTACTTAGTTTGAGTGACATCTTAATAAAGCTTTGCTCCAAGCATCAATATTCTTCATAGTGGGCATTATAAAGCCTTCTTCCCAATAATAGACTGGCAAATCATTGATTTACAAATGTATCCAAATCAAATTTGTAAAAATTATGGAGGCATAACTACACATTTTAAAGGCAATCCATACTTTTAATTTAATTTAATTTAATTTGTTTTTTTCTATGTCAATGCATAGATTAGAATTGATCAGAATATTCTAATACTCTTACTTTATTTTGTAGATGTACATGTAATATAATTCTCTAATGCATTATTGTTTCATGCAATCAAATTAATGTACAACTAAATGTGACTTCCTGAAGTATCACATTTTCACAGAGCTTTTAAAATGTAATTAAATGCGTCAAAAATGCACCAAGCCGAACGTGGATTCAATGATCAACAAATTTGGAACTACAAGGGGTAGAATTTCACCAGAAATCAGAACATTTGGCTGCTAATTGCTTGTTGACTTTTGGGTGTTGGGGGTCTAATCAAGTCTCATGTAAGTGATATGCTCATCCTCCCAGGATTGGCTGTCACTGAGAAGACATTCTGTTGACACTGCTTAGTAAAACAGCGGAGAAAAACCAAAGAAAAAATAACGCTGCAGGATTTCTTCAAGTTACACGGAGTCACGGATTTAGTTTCAGAGACGAGTTCTCGTGCTCGCATGCCAAACCATGCACTCAGATTCAAATGAAAGTCAGATGAATAAAAATGTTTTATAGATGCCAACCCAAAATGCTTATTTTCCTGTCATCATTTTCAGAGGTACATGTACATCATAAGATGCTGTAAGATCTTATTGAACTAGACAATTCTTTTTTTTAATCAGTTCTGTTTTAATATTCTAGAATGAATACCTTTTTGCATAATAATCTAACAATATTTTACACCAATGTACATGGATTTTATATACACTGTAGTACACCAATCCTAATTAGATGCTCAGAGCGGAGGGCTACCATTTAGCAAGACCAGCAGGAAAAAAAAAACAAAATTTTGTTATACTTGTATTGGAAAAAGTAACATACCAACAATTTAAAGTGAGGTACACGTAGCATGATGAATGAGATAAAAATAAACCTTTTCTCCCTTTTATTTTCTCAGATTCATAATTTCCAGCATCATGTTTCAGATTCTTTGTCAGAGCACCTTCAAATTAATGTACATTACTGTACTCAGTTGAAGGTGCATGTGTGTGATTATAACAGATCATGTAAATCTACCAGTTGAGCATAAATTTTTCACATAAATGATTTTGTATACCTTTATAGGCATTAATTAAGTTTATCAAGTTTTCATTTTTAATCCAATGGTCCTCTATGAACAAGGTTATGTAATAAACATGAACTGTATCGTGTTGAAAGTTTTTCATTTCTTTTGTTCATCCATTCATTCCTGTTGATATCCGTATGCAAGTTAAATCATGGAGCAATGCTTCATGGGACGTAATATCAATGCAAGATCTCGAACTTGAAACTACATGTACATGTATGTGCAGGCCTCTCCCAAAGGTGTTGAGGTATCCAATTGAATTTGAGTAAATTGAAGCTGAAGAGTTTCTCTCCAACCATCAGGAATCCTAGCCTATCATGCAGTGAGCCTCCGGAAACACAATCCTACGTCTATTGGTCTCAACGGACCAAAGAAATCATTCACTGTCATGTCAGAGAGAACTCCTTGTGATAAAAAAATCAAAGAAAATCATGTTTACCTCAAGCTTGTAAGTGATTACCTACATGTACCCTCTACATACACGTACATGAATGGAAAAGATAACGACTGAGACTATGATTAATATGTGATTTTAATAATACAAAAATGTCAGATAAAATAGAGAAACATCAATGTCAGATACAATTGAGAAACAAATCTCTCCTTTACAGTCTATTTGATTGAAAAACATTCTTGAAACATGTCTAAACCTTTGCTACATTTTATGTCTTAATGTAGACAGCTGATTTAAGCTGAATATGAAAAAATTCCAACTTCAACGAAGTCCAAGTGTTGTTTGGCATATACCAGTCTTTTTTATAATAAGACCATTAGAATGGTGACCTCCTATAAAGTATCCCCTGCCCCAAAGAAGAATTCAAGTACTCAACATGGATGTCGCTCATCTAATCTTGACATACATACGGCACTGACGCTCAATTTTTTTTAAAAGACTACCATCTTCATTTACAGTATCACCCACGCTCCTTTCCTTGTTTCCTCCTCAGGATTATCTGATCGATGAGTTGACTTGTCTGTGATACAGGCCTTCATCTGCTCATTTTCATACCTCCTCCATCAAAAAGAAAGAAAAACAGGAAACCAATTTAATGCCCATCTCGCTTACTGGGCATCTCTACCATGAGACAAGTAAACAATAAAAGTTGTTCAACTCCATTTCTCCTTAACGTTCCCGTTTCTTACCGCATCGTCTGACGGATGACTATCCTCTGTTGCTAAGCAACCACTAAACACACTAAACTACCCCCCATACAGACGGCAATACTGTCAAGGAGGTTTTATTCAACTGATAAATGGGGGTATTACTTTATACGCATGTGCTCTTAGCGTTAATGGAGAAAATTAGGTGGATCTAATTAAATCCCATCTGCGTTTATTACCGAATAATAAAATGGGTGCAAACGTACCATAGCCTAATTAAGAGATGACAATCGAAGATAATGATTATAATGTGTTATTTTCTATCGCCCTATTGGCTTTCTATTCATGTATCATACTAAGTGCTTGCAATGAAGGTTGACAAAACATGATCATCAATTTCTGGCAAAGAAAAAAATATCGAGATTAAAGGTACTGGTACGCATTATTTCAGATAATACATGACATGTAATCTACAAGGTACAATGCTGTATAAAAAAAAAAAGCTGAGAAGTGCGAGCCAAGATAGTACAATGAAAGTGAAAAGGTCAGTAAGTGAAAATTAATTTGCATACATTTTTTTGTTGTTACATTTGTCTGGCAAGCCTCAGAAAAGCATTTGATTTGCCCCAAAACAACCATATGTGTAGAATTTGCATAAAAATCTACATTGTATCTCTTAGATTCAAATATAACCATTCTACTTCAATGTTATTGTACAAAATGTAAATATATTTTTCATCCATATAATATGTATGTACAGTAAAAATAAAAATACATTGCATTGTAATTCGA
The DNA here is from genome assembly GCA_036244855.1 of Temnopleurus reevesii. Classification (NCBI taxonomy): domain Eukaryota; kingdom Metazoa; phylum Echinodermata; class Echinoidea; order Temnopleuroida; family Temnopleuridae; genus Temnopleurus; species Temnopleurus reevesii. Next base: position 9,504 of record BQKZ01008276.1, on the reverse strand, counting down.
CTTTTGACCACTTGGAAAATCATTATGGTGACAATGCCAAATGTTAGTCTCAAAGTGACACAACCTCCATACCATACTTGGAAAGTACTATATGGACCGTTGATGTCAAATTCTTTCCAGACACGGATAATGACAGGATTCTGCTTTCCAAGAAGTTGGCTGTAATCTTAGTATCCTCTTCAGACAGTGGCTATCTGAACATACAGTACATACGGTAGTGTGCAAAGTGGGAGGCAGGTCGCAACAGATCATAGAGACACACTGCTCCATACACTTCAGGCCATTCAGAGTCAGACTATCGCATTCAAAAATCCTTTCATAGAATTTCAATTTGAAGTTTAATTCCGCTTGCCACATGTGTATGATTTTTTAAAGGCAATGGCAATGAAACTTTTCCGATTGGCCAAAACAGGAATCACTATGGAAAAACAGCAGTATGGCATGCAATACCATTGTAATGGCTACGAATTTGCTATATTTTATTGAATTAAAAACAAAGAAACAAGACCAGAACTTCAGAAGTTTATAAGTTCATTGGGCAAGTACATGTATATTTCAATATACCAGTGATTTGACACTGATAATTCATCTGCGACCAGCCAGCAGTCGTTTACATGTTTAAAATAAGAGTCTACCCAAAAAAATAATTTTTTAACAGAAGCAGAAAAAATTGGAGAGCAGAACAAAAAAATATTGAGGAAAATCAAACAACTTATAACAAAGTTATGAATTTTTTAAGATCAGAAAAAACAGGCTAATCATTGCAAATTTCCAGGCATATTGCCAATTTGATGACGTCACGGGTGCACAACTAACTTTAGGGGCAATTCCATAATTAGTAACGTTACATTTTTCACTCATTTTCATAATTAATAGCACTGTATTATCCCCATCTGCTGATTTAATGTTACCATTATGTTATTACATGTTCATCAGCCTTAGGTCTATGGAACAGAAAAGAATAAACACAATTCAATGATATTTTCAGTTGCAATGGTGAGTTTTAATGCTGGTTAGTAACGTTACGAAAAAAGGACATAGATAAAAACCTAAGGAGTTTGGACAAATAGTTTCCTAAACTGTTAGGTACCTCAAAGATTTAACCATATTCATTGTACTTCTGGTGAAACAACAGATATTTGAGCTAATATTTAGAACATCTTGACTATTTTTTTTCAAGTTACATCCAAAAATCATGGTTAGTCACGTTACGGTTAGTAACGTTACAATATGTCCAATGGGGAGAATGCTATATGAAAAGCAATTGTATGCTCTCCCTTTCACTCAATATCCTGTAATATACTTAGGGATTATTTTACATGAGGAAAACTGTTCATATTAAACCCTTGGCAAGGTCTTTACTCAGGTAAGGTAACATTTGATAATGTTTTAAAAAACATTATCTCTCCACAATACCAGCTTTTGTTGACNTACTGCTCCATACACTTCAGGCCATTCAGAGTCAGACTATCGCATTCAAAAATCCTTTCATAGAATTTCAATTTGAAGTTAAATTCCGCTTGCCACATGTGTATGATTTTTTTAAAGGCAATGGCAATGAAACTTTTTCGATTGGCCAAAACAGGAATCACTGTGGAAAAAAGCAGTATGGCATGCAATACCATTGTAATGGCTATGAATTTGTTATATTTTATCGAATTAAAAACAAAGAAACAAGACCAGAAGTTTATAAGTTCTTTGGGCAAATATATTTCAATATACATGATCTAACACTGATAATTTATCAGCGACCAGCCAGTAGTCGGAACGAGTCTACCTCAAAATAATAATTTCTTAACAGAAGCAGAAAAAATTGGAGAGCAGAACAAAAAAAGTTTGGGGAAAATCAAACAAGAAATATTAATTTTTTAACATCAGAAAACAAACAGGCTAATCATTGCAAATTTCCAGGCATATTGCCAATTTGATGATGTCATGGGTGCACAACTAGCTACATGTCGGCCTATACATCCTATTTATATGTGCAAAATTCATCATTTTACAGAAAGACACAATATTTGTATTGTTGTAAACATGCAAATATGGGGGTTTTACCTATCTATCATGAAGATACTACAATTAAACTTGTGAGGAAATCTTATTTTATTAGGGGAAAAAAGTAACATTTTTTTTAACATTGATCAATATTGATCAATATCATAAATAGTTAGTTGTGCACCTATAACGTCATCAGTTACCAATTTGTCTAGATATTCAAACATTTATAACTTTCTTATTAGTTGTCCGATTTCACTCAAACTTTTTGTTCTGCTCACCAAATTTTTCTGCATCTGTTGAAAAATTATTATTTGGGGTAGACTCTCCTTTAATAAGCAACACACTATACATGGATAAACTTGCAACGAGATTCTGCAAACACAGCATGATCATTCCACTGGCCAAAACCCATGCTGCTTTCTGTGAGCAAATCTGTTCTCATTCTTTTTGGATAGTAAAAGTTTATTTCATTCAGTTATAGTACGTTCAGAATAAAGGGTCATCATTTAAACCAGTTTTGTGCTGATTTAGCATTGATAAATACAATGTTCCTTTCAGCTAATCACTAGAATTAATTCATCTCGCATTCTCAACGTCAAAACTAAATTGTTCAATCCACATAAAAAATTATAAAAAGTATGATAAATGGAAATTCTCCCAAGGTGGTTAATTAGTACTTACAAATATGATCCAGCAATACAGCGATTGGGTCTGGCATATTTCAACGCTCAATGTGTTGTTCTGAAAATCACTTTGATTACAAACTTTAAGTTTATAGCTCAAGTATGAAATTACACACATGTAGCACAATTTTCAATACAATGACATTGAACTGGTCATTATACCGCTTTCTTAAAACCACTACCGCAAATTGAAGACATGTGTCCTGTACAAGGAAATCACATGATATTCAACCGTTGGGTTAATAGCTGAATTCAGAGAAGTTGAAACCAATGTCTACAAGTTCAGAAAGAGAGCGGAGATTTTGGTAATAGTATCTAGGGAAATAAAACTAAGACAAGGCCATGCCACTGATTTTGGTTCTCTCTCTGAACTTGCCCTGGATGTTACAAACAATCACCCCCTTTACACAGAAATTCTTTATCATTTTTCAATGCGCACAGAGGGTTGAACGCTGATTGGTGTAACTTCTCAATCTGAAGTGAGGACCTTTCAGACTTTTCCTATGGATTTGGGGAAAGTGACAATCATAATTCAAAATATAATTTGGTCAAGATATTTCAGTGTAAGATCCTTTTGTAATTTATGCCTGCTTCGTTACAGTGTAATTTAAATTAATTTCAATCTTCATGATGCCAGCTATGAAATTGAAAATCATAATTTTAAATACAAGGTGATAATTTTTATAGCCCTGTAGGCTTACATTGCTTTCTATTTTTGTAACTTCAGGTGCATGTGCAAGCGTTGCAACAGGTAGGGGAAAAATGTAACTGGCATCACAGACAATAAGGAGGCTACACTAGTGGGCAAGACTATTTGTAAGAATCCTGAATTATGTAAAATGTAGAAAGTCAAACTTCTATACTCTGATTGATTCAGATATTAATTGAGCAAACTTTTGATAGTGTTTGTGTGTAAAGTGGGTGGCTGGAGTAAGGGTTGACAGGAAGTCAACATGTCAGCGACAGGAAGAGCTCTCACAAAGCATCCAGGATTCTTGGCATTATTCCAGTCCCACAAGACTTGTCCTCATTAGCAGCCATACTTGTTAAATTCAGATNATCTTGGTTCTGTTGAATCGGTTCTCATGCACTGATCTAGTTCATGGTTATATTTCAACTGAAATTTTGCAATGTCCCCATCTATTGACAACATCTGGAACTGCCAATTTAGAAATCATCTTGTCCTTCATGTAGAAAATGGCATCTTTTCTTGTTGGCCATTTCCAATATTTTCCCACTGGCTCCATAACCGACACCTGGAACTCATCCCAATGCACAGCAAGAACTTCACCTGGAAATTGTTTGCCTTCATATTGCACTATATACCAGTCTCCCACTGCAATAGACTCATGAATGTCCTTTGTTGACAACACATCTGTGTTGGCCTGATCTGTGTTGGCCTGGTCTGTGCAGTTGTCCGTGGTTAGGATGTGAAACACCACTTCCACCCTCCCCCTTCAGGAAATGCATCTTAGCTATGGCAGTGATGGCATCGGCGTTACCGAAAACGCAATCGAGATTTAACTTTTCATTTTTCTTGGCAATCTGCACTGAGTTAACCTCAGTGACACACACTTTCTCCATGGTACTTGCAGTAGCAACAAAGCTTTCTGCATCTTTGACAATAAGTTGACAGCTTAGAACTTTCTGCATGACGAAGTGCTTGGCTGAGCCTCCAATTCCATCAACCGGGCCTTTCCCGTGGGAAGTCGCAAAAAAAGTTCCATTCGATCTGAATGTTGTGGGCATCTTGAAGAGATCCTCGGGCAGATGCTACAAACTTGTTTTTAAATTAAGAAGCTGGTCCATCTGACCAGATAGAAACTGTTGTTACTTCATCTGGTAAATATCCCAGCAGCACATCTAGGTAGGCTATGATGGTGTCTTTAGAGTGTGTGAGGTCATCTGATGCCAGGATATAAGTAAATGTAGGGATCAAGTGTGCCAGAGAGCTGCTGTGAAAAGGGAGACCTGTCGCTGATTCCAATGTGAACTCTGGATCTCGTCTTGAGCAACACATGTGAAATTTTCTGAGAAATCCACTTGGAGGAGTGCACTGTGTCTATCATATGATCAGATGTAGATCCAACATTTTCCCTCTGAGCAGTGTATGATGAAGACTGCTTACATTTCACAAAGCAGTGCTGCAAGAACTGGGGAAAGATGGCAGTGATATACTCAACAAGCTCCTCTACCGTTCCTTCCTCCTGATTTTTTATCATCCTTCCATCACGTGCACATGTGACATTCAGCACAATGTGGGATACTGTGAGATGCTGTATGCCTTCTCCCCAAAATATAAACTACTAGTATCTGATGAGTCATGTATTCAAGAAATAGAGCCCCCATTGTTTTATACTACCATCTGTAGTCTTAGTTTATGTATTTTTTTNAACTGTCACAGTACGAAACAAAGAGAGCTCAGATCAAGAAAACTGGTAAAGTAGACAATGTACACTGTATGTATTGTGGCTAATGGGAACAGGGTGCTGTGAGCCTGTCTACCTGTCTTCAAGCGCAGCAAAAGCATGTAGATGTTGGGAATATTGTGTGGTCATTCTTCAAGTTTGACAAGATATTGGGAGTAATGAATCATCGAGATCTACACTTTATAAATTGCAGCACTGATTATCTTTAAATGTATTCATCAAATGAACATGAATAAATGTACACAAATTACAGTTATATAAAATGAAAACATGTTTAGTTTAAGTTGGGTTGATGAATCTAATGGAAACAGACCTTATGACTGATTCTTACTCCTCATTGCTGATATCAAAGATTGTACCCCTCTACGCTTTCCGCTCACTTTTCCTACACGGAGAAGCCACCAAAGTTCAGGAACCTCAGGTTTTACATGCACCGTAAAACACTACAACAACTGTTCATGATGATCTTGGAGAAAATTTGGAATGACTCAACAGATGTTTCAGTGCTTGTGGCAAAAGTATGGATTCTTGAACTAATGTACATGCACTGCATGCATACACTGCTCAATACGAGTATTCAAGAGATGCTAGATTAGGACTTTGACAATAAACTCTTTCTGAAAATAGAATGGCATGATAATTATTTTGTCAACTATTGTGTGTATAAAGAAACCCTAGTGTGCCCACACTACAGTACAAAGGTGTAGTTTTAGTGAAGAAAAAAACAGATCTACATAGGGCCTAATGTGTTTGTCACAAAAAAAGCAAAGTCATAGTATGATCAACACAAATATACTTGTAAAGTCTACTGATCTTCAACAGGACATACGTGTACATGCAGAGAGTACAATCTTGCTATCTCCTGTACTAAAGAACATCACAAAAGTTTGGTTCAAATGGTTTCTTTGTAAATTGTTGTACCTGGTCAAATCTTTGTCAATTCTTGTACAAGTACCTGGTTAAAGGTTATGAATAATGATGCTTGAGAGGCACCAAGAGGCACCAAGGGGCACCAAGGTTGATCAATTGATTACACAGTTGACTTTGACAATCAATTGTATTGATTATTTCTCTACATCTACAAGTCTAACCACAACCAATCAATCACATTCTACCAGGAGGCCTACTTTGAGGGCAAGTGTGGAAATATTTCCCTAAATTACTCTAACGAGAGTATAATACCTGTATGAGTAGTCTATAATGATGTTCAGCATAATTTATGAAAAATCAATTTCAAAACCAGATCTCAGAAAGATATTCAAAAGAGGTAACAATTATATGTACACCTGTGTACAGTTATTGGTCCAAATGTTCAGGCATTTCCCCCTCTACACACACAAACACTACTTCTCTTGAACAATCTTCTGTTGTTATTTATGTACATGTATTGTGGACCAGCTATACATAGAATCAAGTGCAGTCTGAATCAATCTTCACAAGTATCATTTTTTTAGATACTTTCTTAATGACATTGTACAATTTCTGCCAATAAAATATACTGTACTTTAGGAATGTGGTCGATTGCTCAATACATCAATGGTGATCGTTCAGCTGGAAATTGGTGGCATCGCCCAAAAGCAAAATATGATTTATACAAAGAGGAATAAATCTGTATGCAAGTAAACAGTAAAAAAAAATAGTCGCAAAAGCTGGAAGACTTCACCCATACAGTGTATAGTGCTTAAAAAGTCAGCTTTGGAAATTAAACTCTTAAAATGCCAACTTGGACCAGCAGAGCACATGAACAGTACATGCATTTCAGAATGAAATAATATTGCCAATATTATTGGGGAAACTAATACTGTATGCTGTATACAGTTCTTGGGGACAGAGATCAGTTTGTGATATCGGAGAAGGTCCAAAGGACATTTGGCATGCAAACTTCATGATATTCTGATTTCATTCATGTAAATCTCCTAAAACAACACTTCAGTATATGGCACCTTTCTTTCTGGATGTGTGAAAAAAGGCCAAGGAAAAAAAGGTGCAAGCATTGAAAATGGGAATGTTAAAAAATAAATTGTCTAAAGCTCTGCATGGTGTCTACTGCGCAAGCTCCAGCGTTTGGATGCAAAGGCAAGCATAGGATTTTAAAAATCCTAGCATCACAAGAAAGTCCTTAATACTGTACAGGTGTATATTGATTTTTTTGTTGAAACTTTAACTAATTAATATTAAAAAATAAACTGATTAAAAATAAACCAAATTACAAGAAGGTTTATCCTGCCCTGTAGAAATTGATTATTTGAAGATTGCCATGGAAGCATAATGGATTGCAGGTTTCAAATTGAATCATTATGAGGAATCAAAACTGTCTCCAAATGAAAACACAAAAAAAATGATCTACATGTACATCAGATCTGTCAATGCTGCAATTTGTCTATTTCGTGACCACCTTAGAATCTGTCCAAATAAAGGTCCCCAATTTACAACCATTTTTAGCCCCTCCCTTTGGGTAAATATTACAGACACGTTTGTCTGAAATTCATGCTAAAATGTAGTTTGATGAGTGTCAAAATCCACATAAAATGATAAAGTACAAGCATGTCTTGCACATCATGTCTAAAAATAATAATCATGCACCCACTTTATACAAGTTGTACCCTTCAAATTATTTGCAAAAATTAAAAAAAAAAAAAACTAATTAATGCATTGCAGTTTGTATAAACCTGTTAAATGTAAATGTCACCTGCAGCCTGTAAACTTAGACAACTGTTGACTAAAATTCTACAAGCAAGCAAGCAAGCAGGCCAGGGATATATTTGACGGTGATCACCCCATATTTATTTGCACCAGGTCATAAAGTCCTAACACGTTCTTGAGTGGGTGCATATAAATAATACTGACAACAGAGATAATGACATAAAGGGCTACCTACAAAATTCATTGTCCTATGGCCTTCCAAAACCATTGAAGCAATCCGTACAATCCAATTCATAACAGCACAATACACGCCTGTTATTAATGCATTTTAGTCCATTTTTTCAGTAAAAAATGTACATAAAGCTGTCTTGATTTTGTGAACTTTGAAAAGTAATGCTGAATGTATTTTTTTATTGGAGGGGGGGATTTTTGCTTCTGCATTGTATAATGACGGACTTTACTTGGGTGTGTGTCTTCATCTAGAGAGACCTAGGCTACATTTGGAATGTGTTTCTTTTGTCAACCTTTTGAAGGGTGCAAACATGGCAGCTCGAGCTTTCAGATTTTAAGCTGCAGATCCGATGGATTTCTGCAATCATTTTTTTTTCTTCATTCCATGATGTTTTGGGGGATAATGGAGGTGGTCAGTGGAGTCTCAAATATATTTTATTACATGACACATATGTGGCTTTTTGTACAGGCTCATATATACTCAAATCTTGTTTTAATGAATCAGGCAGAAAGGGCTACATTCAAGTCATTACAAAATTGTGTAGTAAATCAGTGTAATGGGAACACGATTAAAAAAAAGTGTACTATTAAATACAAGTAATCAGAAAATTATCCCATCGATGTATTTTCAAATTGTGGATTTAATTAGAAAAGCTTGTGTAAATGTGCATATGTACTGTACATGTACATCACATATTTCATCCTGTAAAAAAGTACATGCCTGCTTGAAAGAAATATCGATACAAAATTTGAAGAAAAGTACATGAACTACATTTTTGTACTTGTAGAAAGAACATGAATTTTCAAAGCCCAAGTATAGTTTTGGTAAAGATGAAGAAATGTGAAGTTTGGGGATGTTTATCATGACATGTAATTCTTATACACATTTTGAGACCATAGCATATTTTTTACGAACTGATTCTTTAGATAATTTGAATTTGACCGTGAAATCATATTTAGCGCCCTCTCTTGGTTATAGCATTATTTTGCTCGTTATCGAGCATATACAAAGTTATTTCCGAGATTTGAAAATAGAGATATAGAGATATACACAACAATTAAATATTCTGAAATTTTCATCCAATTCTGAGCATGGGAAGTTGTCTTTTATCAAGAAAGAAAATATTGAAATAGTGTGGTGCAGCACCACAAAATCAAATTGCACATTTTTTTATATAATAATTAATAATTACACAATGTAGATAATTTATATAGCGCAGATACTATATGGATATACTCTACTGCGCTTTTCCCGAACTCGTTCATTTTTCGCACAATCTTTGGTGCAATATGTTTATGATACTATATTTCATTTTATATAGATTTGAAGACAAAATCTGGTGATAACAATATTCGCTTTTACCAAAACTGTACTTGGGCTGTAATACAAAGGAAAACTGACCAGTGCAACAAATGAAAATGAATACATAATTATATTGGCAGCTTTGGAAACTTTGATAACGTCACACACTATCTGTGTTTATCAATGCTTCAAAATTACAAATATATTGTACAGTATG
>BQKZ01008275.1:13018-26523 GCA_036244855.1 Temnopleurus reevesii | reverse complement strand
GCGCCGTTCTGATGGCCGATTTGACCGATTTCGGAAGAGTGCTCCCGGGAAGCGAATCGTGAATTGGACTTTGCCAATCTCCGTGCACTTCTCCAGGCTATAATAAGAAGTTTTGCATGAGTTGTCGTAAGAATGATTAACGATACGATTAATGCAGTTACAAGAATAACGCCCACATGCTTCGTCGCATTTGAAGAAACATCCGGGTCTTCCCCACCATCCTGTTCGTGCCCGTTACAAGCATGTTCTAGAGCCCCGCTTAATCTAAGGGGGATAATTGGTGTGATTAAACAAAACACTAAAATGTTCACTAAAAACACGGCCACACGCATCCTTTTGACGGTCAGGTGACGTAGAACGAATAAAGGATTCGTAACCATAATGCATTTATATATATTGATCAGACACAGAAGGTAAAGTGACGTCAGAATGAGGTATAGTGCATTAACAGGTAGACCTTCGCAGATATTCCTTGCGAATGGGAACGACTGAAACATGCTGTAGAGTGTCTGAAGAACACAGCAGATCACACCCCCGATAAGATCCGTGATTGCCAACGCTTGGATCAGAGATCGCATGACGTCTTCGAAGCGATTTCGAGCGCGGTGTAAAACTAACATCACAAAAATGTTGCTGAAGAGAGTTAAGAGGGCAAACAACATGAAAATAACACTAGTGATGATATCATAAATCCCTGCTCCTCCAAAGATCCGAGCATTTTGAAAGTCAGTTGAGACAGTACTTCCAACGATGTCTGAAGATTCTCCTTCTCCGGTGTCCATCCTGCCACCAAGGAGATCCTCTTTGCTGTCCCTTTCGATGAATTTGTTCACACGGTAAACTGGTTTATTATTTAGCTTGGGGCGATATTTTGTCAAGGTCAGATCCAAAGGCTCTTTATTGCATCATCAGTCTTGCATGTAGATAGACGTCAAACAAATAATTGTTCTTCCTTTGAGTGCTCCAGGATACTGGTAGAGCATCGAAGTTCCACGCAAACAAATCCAACTACTCCTTATGACAATGAACAGATAAAATAATTTCTACAATTCCGACTAAAGAAGCTATACTGGCCAGCTAAATTAGTTGATTAAGAATGTACATAGCATTGGATGGATGACATTTTTGTGTAGTTTTAGCGAAGTAAATAGGGTGTTCGGGCTATTAAACCATTGTATGATCGTTTACCCATTGAGAACTCAATGTAGCCAATAGACTTGTACATGCTTGACCGAATCTTTAATACATACTTCAGACTGTAAGAATGCTCACTCACTAATCCCATACCAAAGACATAGATCCGAAAAGATACGTCTAAAGAGGCCCTCCGCTTCACTGTGAATAGAAGGAGCAGAGTATTTTGGACAAAGTAAACAACTCCATTCAAGCATTCACTATAGCTTATAGATCGCAAAAGAGATTCCTAGTTGCGACTCTTTCACATTTTCCCCAAAATTAAGAAGGATTAAGAAGGATGGAACTGCATGTCTTTTGTGTTCATCTAGCTCTTGTTAAGGCTTAAATGGAGGTTGTTTACTTTGTCCTATGCCTTTGTCCCTTCTGTTCACGGTACTTTTATCGATCCAGGGTAATTTTGTTCACTTACGGTAGTTCTAAAAGACGCTATAAGTTCATGTACGTCGATAATTTTTGCGACCAGGAGCCCCGTAAGTAAAATCACTTTATGAAGTACCCAGACTTTTTTCGTCACAACCTTATTAGCATCTTTAAAAAATGTAATATTGAAGCGAAGTTCGCTTCAAAGATTCGCTTCAAAAAATTATCTCTTATGTATTTATTGTTTCCTGGATAATTTAGGATTTTTGTTCTTATTTGTAATGTAAAATATTAGATATGGTATAAATTATTGGTAAAAACACAATTTACATTACATGATTCACATTTCAAAGCAATTTAGAGGTAAACGAATTTATATCAAACTGGTTTGGTTTAAAAACCTGCAAATAACCTATTAAAAGAAAAATCTACCCCGAAACAATCATCTTTTAACAGAAGCAGAAAAATTGGTGAGTAAAACCAAAACAGTTTGAAGAAAATCGGAAAAGTAATAAAAAAAAAGTTATGAATTTTTAAAGATTTGAAAAAATGGGCAAATCAGTGGAAATTTCCAGAGATGTTGCCAATTTGATGACATCATGGGTGCACAACTAACCAGAGTTTTCATTATGAATATGGTGCAAAATTCATTATTTTTACAGAAAGTTGCAAAGTTTGTATGAATGAAAACATGCAAATTGTGGATCTACACATCTATCATAAAGATATCCAAAGGTTATAGTTTTGAGGAAATCATATTTTTTGGGGAAAAGGTAACATTTTATAACATTGATATGATGTAATAGATGGTCAGTTGTGCACCTGTGACGTCATCAGTTCTCAATTTGTCTAAATATTCAAACATTCATAACTCTCTTATTAGTTGTCCGATTTTCCTCAAACTTTTTATGTTCTGATCATATATCCTTCTCCTGTTGAAGAAATATAATTTTTGGGTAGATTCTTCCTTTAAGGTACTACAATATCGCGGCTCCTGCACGTTTCTTCGCTGAATAATCACGTGAAACGTAGTAGTGTATAAATCCCAAACATTTAACAAAAAAGTCTGAAAAGAGACATTTGTTGAGATTCAGTACTTTCGTCTTACCGTTTTCAAAAAAATGAATTGAGATTTGGGGTGTTGTGTATATACACTTCAAAAAGGATTCCTGAGGCGGTGTTAGTGATGAGTTGCAATTGATCGCAAGATGCAGATTATCGGAATGCGCCAATCAAAATCATTGTTTCATTTTTGCAAATTAAGTTGCTGTTGATTTGCAGTTGATTTTGAACAACACCCCTTCAGTCTCGAAAATGCTCCTTAGAATTAAATTGATACGAAAAGAGCGCTGATACAATGACTATCCTATCCAGTGGTTTGAAAAGGTTAAATGAAGAGTGTTGTCAAACAAGTTACAATATTTTGGTTGAGTCAAACATTTACATTTTTTGGCAAACGTCTGTTCAGCATTTTTTCTTAATCTAACTCTAAATGTGATTAGGTCGGACAAGCCATAAATCCAGCGCATGAACTCCAAATTACAGACACACTCTAATGCTATCAAGTTTACTTTCTGTGGATTCTCACATTAGAGCAGCTCCCATAGTTGTGCACAAAATTACTAGCTTAATTCACACTCAGAGCCGAAACTTTGTGGTTAAAAAAAACACTATGATTCATAGTCCTATATGTTGCTCATACGTGCAGCCCGAAGGCGAGTTTGTACAAGTCACCTTAATGCTCACCTTCTCGACAAGGTGCCAAGGCGAGTCAGTACAAAGAGCCTGAATCAATGTGAGTTTGTATACAATCCGCCTTCTCACTTTTTCAACCAATACAATGCACTTTGGAGAGTTGAACAACTCGGCTTTGCGCTGCACGTATAAGCTTCCGTAGGACTACCGTAGTTTCTGAAAACTCAATGCCCCGGTCACATATAGGGCCCCGGAAGCAACACGATTCAACACTGCTCTTTGTTCTGAGGCAGTTAAGTGTGAATTAACACAGAGTCGTGTTGAATCGTGTTGCTTCCGGGCCTATATGTGACCGGTGCTTTAGATTTCGGCTCTCAGTGGCAACCCTATTATTGAATTGTGTAACTGATAAAAAAAAACCCATAAGAACTGAATATAGCATTGGTTATAAATGTCTGTTGTGGTCAACAAAAACAACAACCTTCAACCAATTTCAATTCATCTTTTTTTATTCATATCATATATAACTAACTAACAAATTGCGGCCTCGTTCTGGACTCTGAATTGTTTAAAAAAAAACACGAATGACAATAAAGATTACAATAATAATGATAATAACCATCGTCTTCATTGTTAAAAAGTATCATTATCCTGATTATCATCATCATGATTATCATTATAAACACCATTGGTATTGCATCCTCTATCTAGGCAGACTATTTCGAGGTGCAAATGGATAGCAAAAATCTACCACATAAAATTATTTAACACTAAAGATATTAATTTGTGATTATGCATTATTATCCACGAAAATCATTAGAAAAAAAACAATTAGGATTTTAGATGGGTTTTAGATGGATTTCTAAGTAATATAACTTGTTGAACATATTCCTGACCGAATGTTAGAAAAGAGACTTAAATTTCCTTTTGAAGTCATTCTTCATTTTCATCGCCTCTTCCCTGAAAGTTTTTGAAGTGAACAAAAAAATGAGGGCGTTCCACCAGCAATTTCCTAAGAGCAATATGAATGCAAGTTCAACATTCACCGATCCTACATTCTTTTCTGATTCCAATGCCAATGCAAGTATAACACAGAATGGAATGCATGATAGATATAGCATTGATGTGACAGCGAGCAAGGTTTTTAGACCCTTGAGCCCAAGGCTGCGTCGAGTGTTCTGTCCAACGTTGAGGGCGTCGTTCTGATGGCCGCTTTGACCGATTTCTAAAGAGTGCTCCCGGGAAGCGAATCGTGAATTGGACTTTGCCAATCTCCGTGCACTTCTCCAAGCTATAATTAGAAGTTTTGCATTAGTTGTGGTAAGAATGATTAACGAGATGATTAATGCAGTTACAAGAATAACGCCCACATGCTTCGTCGCATTTATAGAAACATCCAATTCCCCACCATCTTCTTTTTCCCCACCATCTTGTTTTTCCCCAATACAAGCATGTTCTAGCGCCCCGCTAAATCTAAGGGGGATAATTGGTGTGATTAAACAAAACACTAAAACGTTCACTAAAAACACGGCCACGCGCATCCTTTTGACGGTCACGTGTCGTCGAACGAATAAAGGATTTGTAACCATAATGCATTTGTAGATATTGATAAGACACAGAAGGTATAGTGACGTCATAATAAGGTAGAGTGCATTGACAGGTAGACCTTCGCAAAGCTTCTTTGAGAAACTGTACGTGCGGAACATACTGTGGAGAATCTGTAGAACGCAACAAGTTATGCCTCCGACAAGATCTGTTATGGCCAGCGCTTGGATAAGAGACAGCATAACGTCATCGAAGCGATTGCGAACGCGGTGGAGAATAATAATGACGAACACATTGCTAAACAGCACGAGAAGGCCAAGCGTCATGAATACAACACTGGCGATGACGTCAGAATTTCCTGGTTCTCCAAAAATCCGGGCATTTTGAAAGTCAGTTGAAAAGTTCTTGTCTAAAGATTCAACTTCTCCTGCTTCCATAATGGCACTGTTTTAAAAAATGTTGACGGTCGGTGTTGATTCCTTTTAAATTTAGTCAATTTGGTTTGTATTTCAAGTGTTGCCTTTACGTCATCACTATTAGGTGGCAGATTGTCGTCAGTCTGTGAAAGCAATTTCCTCTGCACATTTCTCCAAACACCTTTTTAACAAATCCAAAAAAGTTTCCAATAAGTAATAGGTATTTTGAAAGCATGTCAAGCGTCCGGGATGTGTCTCATCTCACCGACTAAAGAAGTGATCCAACGTATTTATGATGTATGTGACCATGCTCAGGCTAATATAAACATCCATGGACATTCACACCTTCAGATAAATATGTTGCCGGTATATTTTGTAGCCCTGTACAATTAGACCCGTGCTTGCTTTTGTCTGAGGCTCAAGAGCAATGGATTTCAGAGCTGCTTTGCCGGAAAAAATCAGAGTTGCTTTGCCGTAGGAAGGTCAACTTCTCTCAAATAGATTTACTTTTCGAAGGTGTGTGAATCGTTTGCCCTTCTAAAGATAAAGCTCATTCTGTATCCCCTTCAGATGAAAATATTCTCCATGATAAAGGAAAATGGTGTACACCACTCACCTGTAAGTTTCCAAGTTATTTCCTTCAGAACGATAGTTTGCTCAATGTAACAATGTTTATTGTCTTTTTCCGTGCGATAAGTGGGAATGAGTATGTCCTGCTAATATCCCTAGTTATAGTTCCTCCGGTCTCGATCCAGTGTCCTTCAGAATCATTTTTTCCGACCAATTCATTGCAAGTGCCTTTACCGCTGGACCAATCCGTAGGCATATTCCTCTCCTGTATCATGTGTGTTGTTGCAAGCGCAAACACATATCAATTTATTAATATGGTAAGTCTTGGAACTCGTAAATGATTCTCGAAAGTGGATTCATGGAGTCAAAGAAATGAACCAGAATGATTGGTACATCGCTTCCAACCTTGCAAGAACGTGGCCATGTCAATGAGATGTATTCCCTTTTATCCAACTTCACATTATAAACATTTCAGGAGTATCATGAAGACAAATGCAACGTAAACAGAATAGAAGTTGCTGCTGACACGAGTGAAATGTAGCTTACAATGTCCAACCGCAAAATACTGGTGCACAGTAATTTTTTTTCAATATACACGTAGGATAAACACAAGCCATATTCCTTGTACGTACGCAATTGAATACCAGCAAATTAATTGGCATACGTTCGGATGAGGTAATTAATTTTGCACTGAATGAACGAGAAACAAAGGAATGATTAAACCCGATCTCGGATAAATTTTCTCTCTTATTGAGGTAAATGTTGCAGGTATAGCACAGTGTACTTTCAGCGCGATCATTCAGTGATGCATATTAGACCAAAAAGTTGTTTGATTGCCCTCGACTGAACGACCCTATGAAAACGGCCCGACGGAAATATATATGTATTTTTCCCCGCTGCCCAGCTTCTTTTGTAGCGCCGACTCAAGCACAAACTATGTTAGCTTGACAGAGTTCCCGGCTCTGGGGCCTGTAACACAAAAGATGCAATAAAACTTGCAATAAATATTTATCGTATGTCTATGGCAAAACGTGTACCGAAGAGATGCAATTAATTGCAAGATCAATTGTATCTCTTTTATGTTACAGGCCCCTGATCTGCACGCCGGCGAAGAAGAGTAAAAAATAAAATGTGAATTTGGATGGAGATGTTTCAGCCTTTGTTGTTTTGTCCTATATTCACGTTTCGAACACGCAGGCTTCCTCAAACGTGTGTACTTACAAAGCATATTTTATTTCATATTGTGAACTATCAACATTTACCTTTCATTAAATATCTATATAGTGTCTTCAGTGTTTAAATAAACCTGTAGTAGATTGCGACGTTCGAAACTGTTGTTTCTATTTTTTCTTTTTTTTCTCTCTGTTTTCTTATTTACAAAAGAATCAATAAAAAAAATCCGATCGACCGACCGACCTATTTTTTTTTTTAAAAAGCCAATCTTGGGCAACTAAACATTTTTTTTTTTACCTTAGGGCATAGAAGAAAATTGAAAGATAATGGGGTTTGTCTTTGGTGTTAGCAAATTGCTCGATCGATAAAGCACGATCACCATTCCTCTAACTCTAATGAAATTACTCGTAATTGATGAGAGAGGGTCAGTCATTACGTAATCACTTAATTAAAGACTTAACATTGATTTTGGAAAGAAAATCTCAACTGCTAGATCCCAAATGCTATCAAAATTTACACACTCATTTGTTTGCAGTCCACAATCCTTCATCCATCAATTTCGAAAATCTGCTACGTCTTGGCGGTTCAAAAGAGCAGACCAATTTCTCAATACATTTGTTAACAAGCTAAAGAAAGAGTTTTGAAGATTGTCCTGATTTTTTTCGTCAGCGGATCTTCTAGGGTTGGTCAAACAAAACCCTGCTTTATGATCCGCTTATAGAAGATAGCACCTTCGAAAAACGAAAACATAATCAAATATATTATTAGAATCATATTCATTTGCATAACCTCTTTCAATGTAATCGTGATTATGATGGTTTATTCCAAATTCAAGGTCTAAAGTTTTTTGTAAAACCAATAATGAAATACGGTTTGTGCCAATAGCAGCTTTAATGATTCCAAATGGACGACATAATTTTGTCCGTGAAAGAAGCCAGAGGGTATTGTTACATGAAATGATTTACAAATCCACTGAAACGTGTCTTCTATAGAATTAACACGTTGTTCGACGGGATGTCCTTTGAAGTGTCGTTATTTTAGGATTTCTTTGTCTTCATGCAACAATACCTTTTGGCTCCCGTCACTTCATGAAAACATGGGCAATTTGATTTGATTATTTCTTATGATCTGATGTTCAGCCATTCAACGATGCTTTTCCTCAAGTTACTGGCCTCTTCTCTGAAGGTTTTTGACGTGTACAAGAAAATGGGCGCGTTCCACCATGCATTGGTTATGAGTAATACCAAACCCACATCAATTACAGGGCCAGAAAACAACCACCTGGTCACAGCTGAGTATACAACCAAAGAACAGAATGGGCCACATGTGATGTAAAACAAACCCGTTACGACAAGGATTGTTTTAAGACCTTTAAATCCAACTTTGTCGCGTGGATTCTGGCCCCCGTCGTTGAGGGCGTTGCCCTGATGACTGCCGGAAGTGGCTCCAGAACTTCCGGAAGTGGCCCCAGAACTATCGGATATGGTCATGATCTGGCGAGTCCCGACAGCCTTCGTTCGGGCGATAATGCGAGAAGCTCGGCATGCGGTGGTTAGGAGTTTGGCGTTAGTAGCTGTGAGGATGATAAGAGGTAAGACGAAACCAATAATAACAATCGCAGCTGTTACAGCAGACAAACGTCGCCACTCTGGTTCTGTATGCTCACTTCTAGGAGTGCACAGGTAATCCACTATGCCACCGAATCCATTCGCATATCTTGGGAGAATGGGTACAACTAAACCAATCGCTAAACAATTCACGAAGAAAATACAAACATACATTCGCTTCGGGTTGAAATACCGCATGTGCGTCAGCGGAAACATTACTGTAGCACAGCGGTAGATGTTAATCAAACATACGATATAGAGTGACTTCAGAATCAGATAAATCGAAACTCCCGGGGTGAATTCGCATATTACAGTTGAGACCGGAAACGTCTTGAACATGATGTAAAGAACTTGAAGCACGCAGCACAGTACGCCTGCCACAAGATCAGCACACGCCAAGAATTGAAGAAGGAACCGCATAACTTCGTCGAAACGGTGACGACCGCGGTTGAGTACCGCTAAAACAAAAACGTTACTCAAGAACGTTAGAATTGCTAGTATTATGTAGAGCACGTAGAAGATAAAGTCTCCAGTACTCGCATCTTCGAATACGAAGGGAGCGTTCATCTCAGTTGAGTTATTCATCGTTTTATTTAGAATTCAATAGATCTGAACACTTAGAAGTTGATCTAAATTTCAATAACCACAGTTATACAGCAAGGAAAATTGTAGTTTCTTGCTCTACAAACAATATCATAATTGGCGTAATATGTTGATGTTGAACAACCAGTCCCGAGCGATTCACGACCTATAGCCTTTGAAATATCGTGATGATGATGATGAGGATGATGATCAGATAATAATATACACGCATTTCCAATTGTCCATCAATGCATCTATGGTTAGCATTGTTCTTTCAGAGGAAAGCTCATTCTCATGCCTCTTTCGAGTGCAACACATTTCCAACTTTGAAAACCCGATGGAAAACGTCGTCGAAAAAAAGAGAAAATGATGTCAGATTTTCAAATACCAAACTGTGTTAAGGTACAGTACGGGACGATCTTAGTCATATACATGCAGTATGTTTTTGGGCACACGTCGGAATCATACCAATGGAAAGCGACATTGAGCAGTTGAGATTGCGCTCAATATTTGGTAATAATATGTATTCCTCCAATTCAATACTGGGGAAAGTAGAACAAACCCATCCAGGCATATTACCTAAAACACGATTTAGATAGGCATTTCATTATGTAGAATATCAACAGATAGAACGTGTTGCAAGTAACCTTTGCGCGACATCAAAAACCAATATATCGTAAGACGGTATTAGATATGAATTGAACGTCGATGTGTTTATCAAAATTCGAAAGCAATTTAGGCGTTCAGCAACATGACATTAGCTGAAGTGGGCGAGAGCACTGTAAATATAATCAGAGCAATATTATACAGGGTAATTAAACGCTGGGGGATAATCTGCATGTAACAATCATAATTTGACAGTCATTAAAGGAGAACTTCACCCAGACGTTTATCTGCGCTCAGTGGATGAAGAAAAATACAATGGTCAATCTGTAAAAATTTGAGCAAAATCCGACAATCCATTCAAAAGTTATGAATTTGTGAAGTTTTGATTTACACCCGTCATGGGCTCCTCAAATTGGCAACATACAGGCACAAAATGGCTGCCAACATGGAGAACTCTCCATTCATTTTGTACACAGAATTCCACATTTTCTTCCTTTTCTAGAAAAGTAGACAAAATTGTACTTTTCTCTTCTTCAAGTATGTTATGGATATTTTGATTCTGCATGCAGTTCGAAATGAATTTTGTTGATTTATTGTCAACTTTATTGTCAACTGTCGAATAACTGCCATTTTGCAATTCAAGTGCATTGAACATGTTTGGAGTTTAGCTCCATACAAATTGTATGTATCATTATGATTATGATTATTAGTAGTAGTATTTTGCACTTAGAAAAACCTCCATAAGTCACAGGTGCTCCCGGTCACATAGAGGCCCGGAAGCAACACGATTCAACACGACTCTTAGTTAATTCATAGATAACTATACTACCTCTGAACAAAGAGTCGTGTTGAATATGTTGACCGGGGCTTAAGTAAATATGATTTTGTGAAGAGCCGCTATCAGGGCTCCTGTATATGAGCTATTGAGATGTGACTGCATAAATTTGCCGGGAATTGGTCTGTTACTAGTGATTCCATAATAAAATCTATATTGGATAAGTACTTCAACAGTATTGATTCTTTTTAACTCATGTGTTATATTGACTCTAAACCATAATGTTGCCACAGTTATTCTATCATCACATATGCTTAAAACGTTAAAGACTGAGATAAGATATTGAAAATAATGACTGGACCTAGGCACATTTTTGTTTACATTTACGTCACATGTGTGTGTTTCCAGATCAGCGGACTTCGGTCTCCCAGGGACGCGCTTGCACGTGACCTGAGGTAAATGTAAACATTGACTAGTCCTCAACCCCAGTCACTATTTCATATAATGTACCTTAATATCATAATGGGAAGCAACGGAAATCATACATTTCTTGTCTCCAATTAATATTTTAAGAATTTCTATGACCGAGTATGCATTCAGGCACAACTTTTTTAATATATCTCTTAATTCAATTTATAAGCAATTTTCAGGGACTTTTTCAAAGACTAGCATAGGTAAATATTGCGCAATCACACATGGGCAGTTCCTCCAACGTACGTTCTACCATTTCCTTGGCTGAACTCTAAAACATGGAACCTCTTCGATGGGGCATTTGCACGGCGGGGAAAATCGCCCAAGATTTTTCCCATGCCATTTGTGAATTAGAGGGCCACAAAATCCAAGCGATTGCATCAAGATCGAAGGAAAGGGCACAGGAATTAGCAGACAAAGTAGGGGTAGAAACAACCTATGAAGGCTACGAAGCTCTCGCCGCAGACCCTAATGTTGGTGAGTTCTTCATTGGGTTCCACTGATAGTGGATTTTCGAAATTGGTGGACGGTATAGGAACCGAGTGCGCTCCTGTGTTGCGCAATGAATGTTGCGCACTCGTTTCATATCGTCCACAAGCCTCCGTCCACAGAATTCGAAAACCCTCTATGGGGCAGATGACGTTTGACCAAACTATATTTTTTAGATTTACAAAGAATCAGATATATGAAGATTATTTTACCAATTTGATATATTTACTACTTACATATTAAAGTATAAGGACATTTGTTATCAGTTAGAATTTCGTTTTATTTTCCAAACCTGTTGTCCATATTACGCCTATTTAGAATTTGTGCTTTATGAATCTTTGTCAAAAGGGAAACGACTTGCAACCTAGATAGTTGCCTGTATCAATATATTGGGTGTTTTTTTTCCAAAGCGTGAATCGTTAAATACTATCTCATATAACTATACATGTGTTGGTGAAAAGCAGTGGTAGTATTTCGAAATGTCATATTATTGTATAACACATTTTCTGCAAATAAGATTCTCTTGATACACATGGAGGCAAGAGCAAATACAGCAGTGATAACAAGACACAACTAATGACCATTCTAACCTAGTTCTACGAGTTTGATCATATGGTCAAATTGTCTTAATATTTTAGAAATAAAAATAGTATTTTCTATCTATTAGCAAAGTAATCTTGAAGACTATAGTGAATTTATCTGCACATTGTTTTCAACAGATATTGTCTATATTGGAGCAGTGAACACCCAACACTTTCCTTTATGCAAGATGTTCTTAGAAGCAAAGAAGCATGTCCTCTGTGAAAAGCCTCTTGGAATCAGCTCCAAAGAAGTCGGTCAGATGATAGACATTGCTAGGAAGAGTGGCATGTTCTTCATGGAGGTAACTTTTTTTTTCAATTCAATTCTAAATAACATTTATTTGTTTCCTTCAACAACAAAAATAAATCAATGCTGTACAGTCTATTAATTTACGATTATAATCAAATGATTAGTATAATTAGTAAATAAATTGATAATTGGGTAAACAGATTGAAGTAAAAGGACGCAGATCCAGAAGCAGAGCTTGTGTTGGATGCCCTTACAAATGCAACAAAACTTAAGGGAATACAATACATATACAACATAATAGAATAGGAACAACATGGCGATGATGGTGATGATGGTGATGCTAATGATAATAATGAGGATGGTGATGGTGATGATGATGGTGATGATGATGATGATGATGATGGTGATGTTGATGATGATAATGATTATATACTTGTGATGATGATGATGATGATGATGATGATGATGATGATGATGATGATGATGATAATGATGATATAGTTATGATGATGATAACGGTTATGGCGATGATGCTGATGCTGCTGCTGGTGATAATAAAATTAAAGTGATTATGTTGGTGACGGTATAGAAAATTGGGAGATTGTGATCATGAAGAAATACAATGTGGGCAACGAGAGTAAGATGGTTGTTTTGATGATAATGGTGATAATCAAGAGGAGGATGAGCATGATGAGGATGAGTATGTTGATGGTGATGGTCAAGAGGATGAAGAATTAAGATGGTGATGATGATAATGAAGCGGAGTGGTGAACATTTCGAAGTTAATATCAACCACTATAATGAAAATGGTGTTAAAAGTTTTGACGGGTGACAAGTTTAATGTTCATGAAAGGGGACGTTACTACTTATGATCAACGGAAAGAAATAAGCAACATCTGGCAAATTTATTCATAAAGAATTTTACCATTTTCTCATTGTCTCCACAGGGTATATGGACTCGTTTCTTCCCATCGTTTGACAAGATAAGATCCTTGATCTCAAGTGGAGAGATAGGCGATATCAAGTTCATCACAGCAGACTTATGTTTCGACGGTGTCGGTCAGGGAGTTTCCATTAATAAAAGTACGCATATAGTTATTCTTAACTCATTGACCACTGGATTTTGTCATTCCCATGGACTTTATGCAGGACCTAGTTCCAGTTGTCATTGGGTTAATGTAATACATA
>BQKZ01008274.1:13542-25568 GCA_036244855.1 Temnopleurus reevesii | reverse complement strand
TCAATTTTCACGAGTTTTTACATTATTACGGGGGCGCCCGACCCCTCCGCCACACCCCAGGCCCTGGTTGTACCCTTGGGACTTTACCTTGTAACGCTTCACAAATCTCGACTCAAACTTGAAGACTATTAAACAATTATAAAACAATTAACAGGTGCAAAAACAATTGGCCAATCGTGTGCTCTGTTGTGAATGCTACAGCCAATTGGAGCACGCGGTATATTGGGTTGCATACGGTTATCAACCAATATGGCCACTGAGTTACGGGAAGCTAACTCCCTGGTGTAAGGTACGGGACTTAGCTGTATATCGAGAATCTGCGGAATAATGTCAACTACGGATTTCGGATGTAGCTACTCTGCTGTTGGGAAGGTGAGAAACTTTGCAGTTATTAAGAAAGTAGCTAGAGAAGCATGATACGTTAAAATGTGATGTTTATCATTTGAAAAAGTATTGAATTCTTGGAAAATTGTGGAGAGTAACACTGTGGTGGGGGTCTCGATCACGGGCAGTGACCGAGGTGGTATCACGCTAGATGCCCGAACTCTCCCGGGCACCTGGGGACCAGTACGCTATTAAGTGGGATCTGTGTCGTCTAGATCTGTGGGATGCAGGTTGTATTGATTTGTCATCACACAATACTTTCGGAAATTACAAGACTTTCTAAGATGTTTCAAAAAAATTAAATCACGATCCAAAAATGCTCTAGAAAAAGTATACGAATTAATGTGACCCCATCATACAGTTTTTCTAGAGCATTTTTAGATTGTGGCCTTTATAGCAAAATATATCTCTCAAAATACAAAATTATTTTCTAAAATCTTGGCATGAAATGAAACTAGATATTTTAGGCTTCAAGTATTTCTAAAAATAAAACTAATTCATGAAAGAATCACAGATATATCGTGATATCAAAATTTGATTGACGAAACGATCGTATCGATCCACCCTGGAAAATGGCGAAAATTGTCAACAAACTGTGTCATATTAATTCGTAGACCCCGTTTTGCACAATATTTACCGTAAAATCGCTTTCATCTAAGATGTAAAATTTACAGTAATTTGACCACAAAATATCAAGGAATCAAATAGGATGACTACTAACTTACAAATTTGATGATTTCTGTTCCAAAATTGGAAGGATTGAGATCAGTGTCTCAAGACCCGTGTTTTTCTGCAAATATAGGCAAATCTGCAGATCTTTTGGCAATATTTTCATTGTTTTTCATCCATTTGTTGAGAAAATTTCCAATTTAGGCAAATAAACATCCCTCTTGACGATGGTGATGTCAGATTTGTAATATTTCATTGATTTTGTAGATGATATATGTACGAATTAATATGATGGGCGTATTAATGTGACAGCACCATACATTTATGTAGTCTACTCTGATAGGCTTAACTGTGTGGTGGGGTATTCTGCAATTAAGCCCAGCATTCTAAACTCGATTAACATTGATTTTTTTACAATAAAAAACTGTTTACAGGCTATGTACTTTGGCCGCAATTTGGAATGCGGCCCTGAATTTTTTTTTTTGCACATTATACGATATGTACATGTAAGATTGCCCTTCATCAGCACAAAGAAGAATTGTGTAGTAAAGATCACACATGCACTTTTTAAAATGTTCACTTAAAATCTTTTCTAAAAGCCTATGGAAAAGATCTATGTATCGTATCCTCAATTTGTTGGGTCCCCTGGAGATTCAAATGAGACAAATTTTATGGCTAGATGTGTGTGGCAAAAAAAACAAGATTTCTTGGCCATAGACATTTTTCTTTGTGATCAGACCATTTATTGATGATTGGCTTTCGGTGGATTGAGCAGAAAGCGTGACTGTGGTGTGTGAGGATAAAAAAACACAACATGACCAGGTTATAACAATTTTCATGATATCTAAAGACCCTGTATATAATTTCTAATGTCATTTTTTGGCAAACTAGGAAAAGGGCATTCCACGCGCTGTATCCATTTGTGTACAAACCAATGGAACGATGCTGGAGGGTGTCAATGATGATTTCTGCAACCAGAATCGACCAAGAAAACTTTGCACAGTTGGCACAAATTTACTCTTTGTTAGATCAAATTATTTTATATTTTCAAAGAATTTCTCAAAATTTACCAGTTGAGGAAACATAATGATATTTAAAAGCATAAATTCTTCCCCCTTGGAAAAACACCAGGCACATTGACTGCCTACTCCTCGCTCCCGAAAGTGCTACCTTTTATTCACCAGTAAATATGACCTAACACTTTCATTTCTTCACCCTTCACCAATCAAATCTGTTCCTCTGCAGCCTAGTCTTTTGTGATTTTGTTCTTGTCAATAGTTCAAAGAACACAATCTTTCTTTCCAACTAGAAAGACCCAGAGAAGAAATTTGGCCCTTTTAAATTAAGGCTCCCAAAAGATTGTCTGCATGCCCCCAAACGACCAACCCCCCTGGAAATTGCCAACCCAAACTATTTTCTTTCTTTTTTTCAACTTTTCACTCAAATTGAAAAATCACAGCAAAATTGTAAATATTCATACATGAAAAATAACCTGAAATGTCATCTGTAGTTTTCCACTCTTTTACATACATGTCCTATTTTCTTCAGGAATGTGTGAATTGTAGAATTTAAAAACATTATTTCTTTTTTTCAACCGACTGATGCTTTAAATAAATAGCATTTGATGGCATCCAAACAAAATTTGGTGGCCTTATTTCCAGGAGTTCCACTGTATACAAGAGCACGCAAATCGGTCTCCATCACAACTAGACAGTGCATGTAATGATGGCCCATGAACATACTTCTATGTCTACGCCATCCAGCCCATGGCTCCACAAGCCTGGCTAGCTAAATTGGGTCTTCATGTAGTACTATTTGAGTTTATATAAGGGGGTCTATTAATCGCTCCCACAAAAACATTGAAGGAGAGCCTTAGGAGAGCAATCGCTCTCACTCTCCTTAAATTGAAATCCCTGCGTCTGATATTAATTTTACGTATGAAGAAATCATTGCTACTGAAGCTTATCCAAACTTCCCTACATACAGTAAAAATAAATCCTGATTATTATCCACACTTTAGATTAGCCCATATTTATGTGTACAGTACATTATTTTAAGGAATTCAGACCTGTTGATACCATTAGCGAGTTGTAATATTCTGTTTTGAAAGATCTGTGTACATTCCTCTAGATGGGAATTCTATATGAGTGAAAATGTGAGTGAATTCATGGATGTAAGCCCAAATAATACCAATGCTGCAAGTATTTTGGGAATTCTATATGAGTGAAAATATGAGTGAATTCACGGCTGTAAGCCCAAATAATACCAATGCTGCAAGTATTTTAGCTTATAACAATATTGAAAGTTTACACCCTTCNTGTAAGCCCAAATAATACCAATGCTGCAAGTATTTTGGGAATTCTATATGAGTGAAAATATGAGTGAATTCACGGCTGTAAGCCCAAATAATACCAATGCTGCAAGTATTTTAGCTTATAACAATATTGAAAGTTTACACCCTTCCATAAAATGACAGATAA
Source organism: Temnopleurus reevesii (assembly GCA_036244855.1). Lineage (NCBI taxonomy): Eukaryota > Metazoa > Echinodermata > Echinoidea > Temnopleuroida > Temnopleuridae > Temnopleurus > Temnopleurus reevesii. The sequence goes on along the minus strand of BQKZ01008274.1, from coordinate 22,035 downwards.
GATATTATATTACATGTATACCAACTTTAATTTAACCATTCAATATCATAGCAATCCTATACGATGTGAATTTCACCTTCATGTTGATACATGTAGACCATTGTGATGTCATTATCCACACCTGAGGGAGCCCTATGAATCACCTTGTATTGTGGGTATGCCCCATTGTTACACATCCTTCAAACGGTCAATATAGTACACTGTGTGTTCAATAGGATCATAATAGATCCATTTCAGCAGCTCTTTTGTAATCGGTTTTGATATCAAAAGATGGGTTCTCATGAGAGCATTGTTGTTGCTCTATAACCTGCCTCAATACATTACATCTGGCTTCAATCTACATGCATACTTAACCCTTTAATGACATTTGAATGTAGGTTTACTAATTTTGATTCGGGCCCCCTACAAAATATACATCAGATACATTGCGCACTGTACAGTAATAATAATAATAATAATATTGCGGATTTATATAGCGCCTTTTCGGTCAGTTTTGACTGGTCAAAGCGCTTCCGATATTATTACCCGGTCACTGGATGGCAATTCAAGCCTTGGCAATTCAAGCCTTAGCATCTAGGCAGCCAAATAGGCGCTCACATCATATCAGATAATGCGCTGCTGTCTCCTACCGGTCCCCAAGCACACCTGGGTAGAGTGCAGCTTTGTGGATAAATTTCTTGCTGAAGGAAATTAAAGCCATGGATGGGATTCGAACCTACGTCCCTCTGGTTGAAAGGCGAGAGTCATAACCACTACACCACGGCGCCACGGCGCCTCCAGTACCAGTATGAGTGAAAAAAAATACAACCATTCTGATTGTTGAATAATTTGTTGATCATTGCATGAGTTTTACCAAAAGGAAAAATGGGTAATATATATTTTTTTTTGCAGATATCAGGTAAGCTGCTTTATATTTAAACATTTGACAAGCTTTGAAGATGAAAAAAATAAACTCAGGCAAAAAGCATTTCTACTATACTTTTTTCATTCACTGTATAGAAACCCTTCGGCAAAATGTTATCAAGAATTTTTTTTATGGCCTAAATTGGCAGAAAGTTTTGGAGCCCAGTTCATTATGGAAGGATTGTGGGCAGGCATGTTTTATACAAATAAAAAACACTGTAAGTTACGATACCAAATCAGTTTGATTCTGTATATCAAGTTCCGATAAGGACTATGAAGTATGAAGAAAAATCTTCTTCATTGATGTGTTCCGATAGGCTGGTTTTATTCTACAAATGCATGTTGCTTGCAAACGAATATAGTTACAATGTACAAGGTATTCATCAAATGGTTAGTAACAATTGGACTACAATGAATACTTGGGATCCAATTTGCATGCATTTGTTGTGGGATGAACATTCACTTACAGTATTCAAAATTGTGATTGTTTGATACAATGAGAAAATAGGTTTTCATTTATAGGATATATATTCAGGTTGTCATTATACATGAGATGAAATATTCTGAAATTATGTCCCAGGTCTTTCAAATAGACTCAATGTTTTTTTTATAATTTGAATGACCACTGTATCATGACTGCATATGACATGTGAATTGGTCCATATAACCTTAATTGAACGATTAAAACAATGCTGTAAATGTTTGTGTCACACCAAGTCGTTATTTGATCCTGGTTAATGGTTCCCTGACTAGATCCTTGTATTGATCTACATGGCTGCAACAGATGGCTACTAAACAAATACTCACAATCAATGTGCAAACAACGATCAGACTCGGGCCTTGAATCATGACAAATTACCATTCCCACTGAAACACAGACAGTTTGATTCAATGATGAAGAAATTGGATAGAAATGAAGGGATTATCTTGTGCTTCATTAATAGCTCACAAATTTTTTGCACTTGTGGAGTTGGAGTGAAACGCTTGCTAGTATGGATCAAGAATGTCACTTTGACATGACTTTGCAAATGGAAGTGATTGGATTATCAGTTTCATGATTACAATTTCTGTTCATCAGATGTTTGAAATTATGTATGCATAAGCTTTCAGATGTAAGTACATAGTAGCTTTCTTCAATAAAATCAGATCATGAATTATTACCATTAATTATATTTAAGTTATCATTCAATTTTATTGATATGCATTCATATTCCCTTTCATGACGCTACAGTGCACTGCACTGATTTGTAAACATACCATGTAGACTGAATGATGGGGAAAAGATTTTAAACAAAATTACTCAAATTGACTGAAGATTAAATTTTCAGAGCAAACTCTCTATTTTAAAGTTTAGAGCAGAGCTCTTGCATGATTTTCATGTACACCTGACACCCTTGTTCAATATGATAAGGTAATTTTGATTTAGATGTTTTGTTGAATAGATCCCTTGCACGATATACACAAACCTCGGAAAGAGACAAGGTGACATGATGAATTCCACACAAACGGATACTTTCACAGAAAAAAAATGATAGGTTTTAGAGCCATACGATCTCCCACTTTTAGATCAGATTTTCATCTTTAACGATAGAAAGAATGGATTTTCAAGGTTCAAAATCTCTAGTGGTCTTTTCAATGAAAGTAGTGTAAATCAAATGTTGGTCTTACAAATATGATCATCCATGTTCTTTATCTTAACAGTGTATCCTACATGAACATGCCCAGTACATGAAGAATAGACTTTATGTGAATTGATGTAGGGTTTGTTTAGTCTCATTGTTAATTGGCTGTAAATCATACTCAACATTCTGGCTTGGCAACATTTGATTTCTCATTTCCTTGGCATCAAACAAGTCTACAGTGTACATGAAGGATGTTTAGATTGTGGTTTACTGCTGTGGTGGTGTCTCTGACATACATCGTTTTTATTGTGAATTTCAATATGAATGATTATTGAACATGAATCATTTTGCACAGCCAAACTGTTTATACATATAGGAGGGAAGGTTGATTCTTCTCAATAGTCATTAGAAAGTGATAATAAATATTTTAAGATTCAGCTAGCTAATAGAAAAACTCTCTGATGCAATGGTCAGGGTTCAGAGAACGTTTTTAAAAGTGTGTGTGTGTGGGGGGGGGGGGGCTTTGAATAGTACCAAACTGCCATACATGCATTTGCATTTATGAAAAAAAGCTTAGGGCTGCCTTCTTTTTATGATAGAGGAGGGTGGGGGGATGCAGGGCTTCAGTGTAGGAAGTACTGCCACATATCCACAAGAGGGAACGAGGAGAAGGAAGCTGGAACCATGAGGGAGATATGTGTAGAGGGGTAGAGAATTAGGAAAAATCACTCGATGACACAGTGAAAATCAGAATGCTTTTTTTTTGTGTACCTAACCTGTTATCACTATAAAGCTGAGGACAATGGTGATAACATTGCAGTTAGTGGGCCATATCTGTTGTTCATAATTTTCATAGTGATATCGATAGGTAGCAGAGAATTGCAGCTTATATGCATGGGATAATCTCTTTTAAAGATAAAGATCACTCAAACTTTAAAGGCAGGAATTTATTCCTTGGAATGCTTGAGTGCCTATTAAATAGTGGCTTGCTCGGCAGTTATAGCCAGGGTAATAATATGGTACCCAAGCGCAGTAGAGTACAATGATTGCGGTATATATGAAATGGATCCATTATTGTCAATATTATAAAGAAGCAAGATTCACACAAGAACAGAAATTGTGTGCAATAATGAGTAGATTGAGAGCTGCTTTCAATCATTAGAGACTGACGCCTGCCAAATTGATTCACCACACTGATGAGCAGTAAATTAGCCTTTGGATAGCAATTTAGAACCTCTGTAGACACAATGAGAGTACATCGTAATTCATTATCACAAATGATCGACACTCAGTCATTCTTCCATAGGGGACCGAGAAGCTTGTGGAGGAACATGTAGTATGGTGAAAGTGAGATTTACATGTAGTTATTTCAGCCTACATGGAAAAATTTCGATTGGGAGGAAATGAATTTGAAATGGAGAACATCTTTTTTTCATTTTTTATGCATTCAGTCTTGAAGGCATACCAGTGCAGTGTTTCACCAAGATACAAAAGACTTGAAGAATGACTTTAAAGGGGAACTGTCCCAACACATTTGTGTGCTGCTAGTGAATGGAGAAAATTTAGATAAAGAAATTCGAAAGTTTTCTGAAAAATCAGATACTAGTAGTCTGACCAAAAGTTATGAATTTGCAAAGTTTTCATTATCCAAATCCAAGAACTGGAGCTAGTCGTTTGTAAACTCTGTTGTAAGTTGATGAAACACAGCCATGGGTGGTATTTCTGGGCGGCTGTTTAACCGAGTAACAAAAGACTTCAAACCAAATGGTTCTTTATAAGGTTATCGTGTTGAATGATTGAAAATCTTGGTAGATTTGTAATTTGGTAATCTTGGGCATGTTATTTGATAGGTTGCCATGCAAATGTTATTAGTTAACCAGGGCTTGATCTTTACTTTTCCTTCAGGGAGCCAGACAGGCTCCTTATATTAAACTTTATTTTATGTGGAGCCTGTGGAAGTCTCGGGAGCCCAGTTTTATCTTGTAATTTCATGAAAATTATTTTATCAAAAAAGTTGGAGGGCCAGCAGGGCTCCTAAACTGATTTTCTCAGGGTCCCCTTGCAGTTTTGGGGAGCCATTTGCCACTGGGCTCCATTTAAAGTCTAGCCCTGTTAACCTAAACTACGCTGCCACAATCAGATTTAATCCACTTAACTTTGAATGTGTTTATCATCCACATGCATACAGGAGGATGTTGTGTCAATCTTCTTGTGAATGTCCCATCACTCTCGGTGAGAAGTTCTAGACACCATGAAGGATTAAGCATTGCAGGACATGGACTGACAATGATCACTGGAGTACTGTGAAGCCTACATCCACGACCAATCATTGTTTGGGATCACTTCAGGCAACGAGAGCTGAGATCTACATGAAAGTGTGTGGTAAGAAGCCAGTCATGAACAATTGGAGGTTACCACTCCAATAATGTAAGGTCTAACTCTTGAACCAATAAGTTGGTTTTACTGATAGATGCAAATTTTATGCGGTCTTAATACACTCAAAAGCTTGCCCCAGGCTTGTCTGACATTTCAACAAGTACATGTAAACCGTATTCCAGGTATTGTTGTTCAATTTTTACTCACAGTTTGAAGGAATAGGATACCATGTTACTTCGGTCATAGGCAAGAAAATTTTACAAATTTGAGTATATTAGTAAACTGGCCTATTATAACTCATTTAGGTTCGCTCTCAGAGGGAGAACTGAGTGATTAAAGGCTGGGTCTGGGCCAGAAAAATCATTCTTTTAAATTTATTAGAAGCACAAAATATAAAGAAGCACAAAATATAAAGAAGCACAAAAATATAAAAACAGTTTTAAGAATTTGTTTTTACCCATAAAGGCATATTTTTTTTCAAAACGGCCAAAATGTTGAATCAATAAATACACCTGCACCTATGTATGTGTCGTGTTCGAAAAGCGGGGTTTTAAACAGTAAATGTAATAGACTATTTGCAAAGAAATGCATGACAATGTGACAAAAAGATGCCATGAAAAATCACTGTTGATTAATAATATCATTGAAATGTTCACAACTTTCTTATTTATTCTCTGATGTGTTTCAAACTTTGTTGACCTGTTTGTCTGATTGTTCTGCTTAAAATCAATCAAAGCTAGATTTTTCTGACCCAGACCCAGACTTTAAAGTACATTGACAGATGAGTAGTTATGATTATGGACTTTTCACAAATCTATAGATTATGGCCCTTATTCTGATGTCAGGTTTAACTTAAACTAGAGTTTAAATATGTGGTTTAAGTATGGGAAGCCAAAAGAGGCTTGAATCTATAACAGTCGATGTTTAATTTACCAGCTCATTTGGCACTCATAGTATTTAAAACTGTCTCGGAATAAAAACTTCAATAGTTTTCTACATTACTAGAGCATCATGGCAAAAGAGAGCAGTTAACATAAGAATTATTCATTGTAAATAAAGTTTTGGCACTTTTGGCTACCCATACTTAAACCACAGATTTAGACCAGGGTTTAACTTAAACCTTGCTATCGGAATACGGGCCAGTGGGTTATTTCCCACAGTAAAATGCAGATTGAAGCAAAATTGTATGAGAACCACTAATGAAGTAGGAGGGAAAGCAATCACTGGGGTACCGTTAACCTTAGCCTCAATTTTCACTGGATGGCTTGAAGCAAGAACACATATCCAGACTGCATCATGTGTGTATTGCAGCAAGAGAAAAGAATTTGATCATTGATATACCAATCCCCTCATCCTTCAGTGTATGTAATCACAGCAACATCTCACTCTTCATGCACTTTAATATTATGCACCCCCCTTTATCAGCTGATTTTTATGATGCTGCATTCTGACACATTTACTGCAATATTTGATTTCAGTTGGCATTAATTTTCTTCAGCAATACATTTATCCACATCGTGCTGCACTCAACCCAGGTGATGTGAATGGGTACCTGGTAGGAATATTCATTCCTTGAAATGCCAAGTGTGCTGGGGGCTGCTGGGCTAAAGCCAGGGTAATAATAATGCAAAGCACTCAGCAGAGTGGATACGTGCGCTATATAAATTGCATCTTTTTATTATTATTATTATAATTCAGTTCAGTTTTCAATATGCAAGTAGTCCAGTTGAGGACTGTGTGTGATAGCACCCACTTCTGCATATTCTCTTACACTGAACACACATGACTGCATAGCTCTCAACCACAGAGTCCTTACATAACCCTCTGATCATGCTGACCCCTCTGATCGTGGCGCGCGATGTGGGTGCTATGAGAACACACAGTCCTCAACTGGACTACTATGCAAGCTAAAAAATCATCCAAGTTTGACCGGACATTTCTGAAAAACAGAACTAAATTATTAAGAAGTATGCGGTTCACTATTGACTACTTTAGACAAGTGATACTCTTCCTATTTGGGTAATTTTGACATTTCTAATTTTTGCCTCTTTTCATCTGTATAAAAAAATGTTGATTGGGATGAGTATGTATTCTTCAACATCCCTGTAACTGTTCTCAAAATGAAGCATTTTTGATCAATTTTGATCAGGTGTCCCATTGTATGCTATACATTATTTTGAAAATGATTTATTGTGTTATACTTGCAGGATCCTATTGATGAAGTCTCTCGTATCAGTGATTCCGTGAATGTAGTAAAGCAGTGAAAGTGAAGCGGTTTTCAAAACAAGTAATCAATCGCACTCCTGAATGTTTTCATGATTGTATAGGAGTGAGCATTACGTTGTTGGATCTATAGAACAGATGTTGGAGTGATCAGCGGTTTATTCTTCCCTGGAACGATATTAATCTTTGTAGTTGACTGTGTAAAGTGAGTGGTGGATCAGTTACCCATCTCAGTGGCTCAGCTGGATGGATGGACGGAGGAGTGTCAAGAAGAGCTTGCTGGGAGCACTCATGGATACAAAGGAATGGAGCAAGGGAGCAAATGAGGTGAGTTTACTGCAAATTATTTTTCTGACAGTTAGAGAGAGAAAGAGAGAGTATTTGAGTCATACTGCATGTATTATTCAAATTTGAATGTATACAACAGAAGAAGTTTGAAAGAGGGACGAAGCTTTATCTGAAAGTCATGACTGGAGCTCAAACCCACAGCACAGGTACCATTCAAAACAAATTGATTTACAGGAAATGCTGCGTAGTGGGCTATGAGGTCTGTGTTCACAAAAATGAAGTATTTTTCAAATGCAAAAAATATTAATCTGTCTCGAAACCAGAGGAAATACATGTATCCTGTAAGAGAAAAACAATTAGCTCAAGAATAGGTTAAAAAAAATAGTTGGGACCATTCAAAGTTGAGGAAATAGAAATAAATGTCGAAGGAACTAGGTCAAGTAATGGAAAATTAAAAAATTATTTTGTATTTGCACCCTTGGAATACCATTTTCAATCCTGAGTAATCTTCGTCATATTCTCAACACATAGTTGGTCAGTGTTAACCTGTGCATTTTATAGATGAAGTTATCTGAGTGAGCTACCGTGGGAGGGAGGTACAGCACCATTTTTGACAGATTTGGTTCAGTTTACTTTACAAACTTCATGCCGAATGCATCGTAGTTCACTAGTTCTGTACATGATCAGGTTTGAGAAGTTTGACAGATGGCTATATTAAGGGTTTGAACATGATCTACACCGTGGAATAATTTCCATTTTTCACATTTGATTATCAGTTTTAGACATTGAGGAAACTTTTCCTATTCTTATACAGTTCTATGTGAAGAAGTTGCTACACAAAATATATTTTGTATAGCAATCCTGCTAACATGCATAGCAAATTGCAATGTGATACCAGGAAAATGAGAAAAATTAAACATTAACTTGAAAATGATAAAATGCAAAATGAATGACAATCTTAACAAAAGATATACATATCCCCAGCAGATGCTTTAAAACAGATCATGTGTAAACGAAGAGAGATAGAGAGAGAGACGGAGGGAGGGAGAGAGGGAGGGAGGAGGGAGGGAGGGAGGAGGGA